>CANXYC011570078.1:0-21260 GCA_948193065.1 Aleurites moluccanus
TGATTTAGTATGATGACTCGATCGTCTTTTTTATAACGTTTAATTTTTTTTTTTTTTTTTTTTTTTTTTTAATTTTTTTCCTATATTTTTTTTTAATTAATTTAAAACATTGAAATAAAAATTTATTCGAAAAAAAAAACACAAAATTATTCCCCCCCCCCCCCCCCCCCTTTTTTTTTAATTGCATCCATTGATCTATTCCATAATTTAAAAGAAAAAAAAAAAAAGAAAAAAAAAAGGAGAAGGATAACTTTAGTGGCCCAACTCTCTCCTTCTTTTCCCCTTCCTTTTTGGTTCCATTTGTCCCACAAATTCTTCTCCTTTACGTTTCTGTTTTTTCTCTCAAGCACTCGCTACCTTCAACCACACAAACAATCACTTCTTTTCCCTGACCAGACCTAACCTCTCTTTTTCTTCTTGTTATTATTGTTATTATAAATAATTAATAATATCCCAGTTATCACTTCCATTATAGAAGACCCTCAAACCCAACTCAAAATGAACGATGAAAAAGATCCTCATAATCAAAAACAGGTGACGGCACCACCGTCACCTCTCCGTACTTTCTGTATAATCATCATCGTTTTCCTTCTCTTAGCAGGTCTGGCAGTTCTCATAGTTTGGTTAATTTACAGACCCCACAAACCCCAATTCACAATAGTTGGTGCTGCCATTTATGACCTTAACACATCATCTCCACCCTTTATCTCAACTTCCATGCAGTTCACTCTTCTCTTTCGAAACCCAAACAAGAGAGTCTCCATCTTCTATGATAAACTCTCAATCTACGTTTCATATAGAAACCAAGCCATAACGCCACCACTGGTTTTGCCTCCTCTTTACCACGACAAGAAAAGCACGGTGGCAATTTCGCCGGTTCTGGGTGGTTCTGAAGTGCCGGTGTCTGTAGAGGCGGCGAATGGGTTGGTGATGGATGAGAGTTATGGAGTGGTGGCATTGAGAGTGGTGTTGTTAGGGAGGTTAAGATGGAAAGCTGGAGCCATAAGGACTGGGAGGTATGGAGTTTATGTTAAGTGTGATATTTGGGTGGGTTTGAAGAAAGGTTTGGTAGGGCAAGTACCATTGCTTGGATCTCCATTATGTAAAGTTGACATCTAAAAAAAATGAAATTATCCTTAAATTTCCTTAATTATTTGGGTAATATTATACATATATACTACTAAATAATTAAGGATGTAAGGCTAAGATAATTTCTTTATCTTTTCTCTGTTTCTTTATCTTTTCTTTGTTCTACTCTTCCCCTTTTCCTTTAATGAATTTCAGCAAGTGCATGTAGTTCATGTCTTTTGCTTCTCTTTTATATATATATATTAGACTCTGTGTTCCTTTCTTCTTTTCTATAAAGTGAATGTATGATCAACCTGCTGGGAATGATCAACAACAATAATGTTCAAAGAAATGTTAATTTCTGCCTCCTTGATCTGGCGGACAAATTGTTGGATTTTGGGTTCATTTTTTACCTTATTATTGGAGACCAACATATAGTGTAATATTAAATGGAGACTCGTACGTGGCTGTTTATTCAGCAAGTTCTGCACCATCTGTCTTCACTTTTTGTAACACGTATGCCCAAACAAGAAAGACCCTATTAGCAGGTTTTTGGTTTGTTTTATTTTAAGCAACACTGTGAGTAATTAAGTAACTCAGTTGTCAAATTTAGGTTTTGGAGTAAAATAATGGATCTTGTACAAAATTATCACTTATTTAAGAATAAGCTTATCACTTGAACAGGTTGAGGGGGTTTGTATTTTTACACATTAATTTTTTATGTGATATATTTTAAGAATTTAAAAAATTTTATAAAAATTTTTAAAAATTATAATTTAATAATATTTAAAATAATAAATTTAACGATATATTTTTTATGTTAAATAAAAATCAAATGGATAATAAAAAATGTATTATAAATTTTATAAAAAATATATTATAAATTTTGTGAATCAAATCTACTGTTTAAGTTTATTATATTTGTAATTTATTTTTTATTTAGTAAAAAAAATATTTTATTGGATTTATTATATCAAATACTATTAAATTATAATTTTTAAAAAATTTTATAAAAATTTTTAAATTTTTAAAATATGCCACACGAAGAGTTATTATATATAAATACATAGCAACCTCCTCAATCTCATTATTAAAAAATTTAGTTTATAGCAGCCTCCTCAATCTCATTATTAAAAAATTTAGTTTATAATTTCAGAATTGATTATTTAGCTTTAAATTAAACATTCATTTATTTAAAAACACTGCATATTTAAGTGATTAATAAATTTTAAATATTCAACATTGGATTTTGTATCTTCAAATTGATTAGTAATATAATTGCCAAGTCGGAAAAAAAAAGTATTTTGTTATATATATGTATATATATATATTTAGATCTCTTTTCCCAAGGAATATATATTTGGAATTTGTGTAAAATTTTTAGGATAAGAAAGGCATCTGTCTTACAGAGGATAAACCCTCTAGTCCTTCAAGAAGTGTTGAGCCCATTTGTCATGGTGATTTTATGATAGGCATTAGGTCCCAAGCCGAATAGGCAGTATTTATAATATATATATATATATATAATATTCGCAGTGGAAGTGTGCGTATGACTTTTAAATTTGATTCTATTAGTAAACTTTAGTTAATTTGAAAAAGGATAAAAAAAAGGAAAGCCGAGGGTTGTTACTTTCTCATTATAAGGAGAAATATTTCTTCGACATTCGAAAATTATATATCTCATTCGGTAAATTAATGAAGACGAAAAATAAATTAATTGGTTTGATTGATGAATTATCTAAAAAATAAAATAAATTATGAGAGAGATTACTACTTCAATTCGTCATTATATTTGACATCTTTCAATTAACACGAGCAACATAAGTGGAAAATTCAGTCGCCGACGAGCCTTAGTTAGAAGCATGTCAAGAATGTTACTGGATAAGTCTGTACGCGCCATTTGATCATAACGCCCCACAAAAAATTAGAGAGTAAATTTCAACTAGCTCTGATATATTTTTATGGTTATTTTGTTGTTGTTTGATTTCTCTTTTTCTCAATTTCTTTTTGGTACCCAATTTTTCATAAAAAATCTAAAAATAAAATTTGACTGGAAAATGACAAATTCAAGATTGTCGATGTGTTTTTCCAGCAAACAACGCCGACTGAGGAGAGTGGATGAGTCCGTTAGTACCCTTCTTGCTGTTAGAAACCACAGACGATAATTCCTCAATGATTTTCAAACAACGGACCAATGAGTGTTTCCGATAGCTAATTTCAAAATTTATTTCAAATACGCAATATGATAACTAAAATTACTAAATAGTGTATGGATGAATTTGAAATAATTAATAATGATTAGTTAAATTATTAACACATTAATTAGGATATATATAATGAAAATTATTATGAATAATTATTAGTGTTGAGTTTCTATCAAGTAGAAATCCGATAATGATTTTTTGAATTTATAATACTGTATGATAATGACACGATTATATATATATGTTTTACATGATAAATGAACCTATATATATCTCTTGATTGATAATAAATTAAAATGAAATATAGTAATTTTTTTAAATAATATGATAAATCAAGTTGACTATAAATCTATGCCTAAAATCGAATATGACAAAATTAATATTAAAGCTATAGGTTCATTTTCTTAAGGAATTGTAATTAAGCAACATAGGATTCCTATCATATTTTTTTTTATACCTAATAACAGCTATATATTTACTATTGATATTTAAATACTTATTTGTTGGATCATGGATAAATCTAAACCTAATTAATTTGACTTAGATTTGGGTTATGCAAGATAAGTGCATAAAAATTGGTAAAAATTCCTCTTATACTGAATTAAATTAGGCTTATTCGATTACTCAACTAATTAAAATATTAAACCTGGGGAACGTCACCCACATTGTTGGTATTATAGCCAATTAAACTCAAAGTCAAAGCTTTTTCGAGGCTTTGATAAATGAAAGGATTGGAAATGGACTTCGTCTAATGCAATTGGCATTTATCCAACTTCGTCTAATGCAATTGGCATTTATCAACGTTCTGATTTTTTATTTTATTTTTTCAGATACGTCACTGTTATAATTAAGCATTTATAACACATATATTGGTATATTTTTTACAAGTTTTGATAATGTTTTCTATTGCTTCCACCATTATTAACAAATAAATTTTTTAGATTAGAAAATGTTTGTGTCCGTGCAACATGATGTTATTTCTTTTTTTTTTATTATAGAACTTATTTTAAAAATTTAACTTAATTTTTTTTATTTGATCATATATTTTCATTTTCGTCTTATAGTTGATAAAATTAAATTCTGTTTCGAAATTTATGATTATCCCCTTTCAAAATATACATTCTCCACGAATTAATTCTGAAATCTTTTGTATTTTTTATGAATTAATTCTGAAATTTAATTATGAAATATAAATGTATCTTATTTTTTGAACCACATTTTATGATAAATTCAACTTAATTTGATTTCATGTAGTTTAGTATGAAAAATTCAACATTAGATACTGTAATTAAATATGCAGTCATTAAGCAAACAAGTTTCAATTTTCAAATTCCTCCAAGAAGACTTTATGGCTCAAGAAGTTACACAAGTTAGATCGTGACTGCTTAACTTGCTATGGCCAGCAGGAATAATATTGAAGTATTAATTAAATCTGGCAGCTGGGAAACCTTTGAAAACGCGAGAAGCCAAAAGATTGACAACTTCTCAAAAACGTCATAAGTTTTCTCCCCGTACAAAACTATAACGACAGCTACGTACTCTTTATTTTTATACACTGTACACAGGTTAAGGGATTTGGGTATGTAAAAATGCAGATGTACGCGTGTGATCAATCAAATAATAACCAATACAATAAACATAATTAACTTTATTAGAAACAAGAAAATATTTGCATCTCGTTCATATTTCTTAGAAATTATTAGATATTAGTATGAAATTTATAATAGATACTTGCGATATATATAATATATCTTTTTAATTTTTTAAACATTATAAATGATAATCGATTCTAACTTTAACATTTAGAAATATATATACTTACCATTAAACTATATTTTTCAAAAGCTAGAAATTAGCATGTAGCACATAATCCTCGCCAAATAGATAGGCAATCCTCTCCTCTCTCCATGGATCTATCCCAGCTGCTGCTGGCAATAGCTTAAGTCTACACAAGGGGCATGTCCCATGACCATAATCCAACCACTCATCCATGCATTCTTTATGATACAAATGGCTGCAATTTCCTAGCAGTCTTATATCCTGTCCTTCCTCTATGCAACTCGAGCATATTACACAACAAGAATCAAATTGATCATCACCCACTTCCATTCTTGATTGAAACTTGCTAAATTCTATTACTGGAAGCTTCTTCTTTATCAATTTGGACATTACATGACTAATGTATGGCACAGGAACCATTGATGGTAATGGGCGCCTCTGATCTTCTTCTTCTTCCACACATGAATCTTGAGGATGATGGTTGGAATTATTTTCTTTGTAATCTTGATGGAGCTTTATTATAAATTTATAGAGGTAAGATAAAGCCACAACAAGAGTGAATTTGATGAGTGCAAGAAAGGTTAGGAGGAGGTCTGGTGAGAGTTTTGGCATCTTCAATTGATCTTAGGGGCGATTCAAGTGCAAGGAACTATATATAGGAGAATAATTAATTCAAGTTTCAAGCGAGGAAGGAAGATTATTTTTATATAAACAAAACAAAAGGTTTACAATACACTCAATTTAATTATAAAATAAGATCTGATTTTTTTGTGCGCAGATTTGCTGCGGATGCCAACACTACACCTCTTGAAGAAGCAGATCTTTCTATGGCTTTCACAAATTGTTACATCTCTAAAATGTTTGAAACATTCAATTTTTATCTTTTTTGAGAACTAAAAAAAAGAAAAACAAAAGATAAGAGAAAAAGGAGATAGACTGAATTAAAAATTATATTATGATTAAGTTTTTTTTTTTTTTTTTTTTTTTTTTTTTTTTAAGTATGGGAGAGGGATATTTATAGATGACAAAATAAATCTTAACTCGAAAATTTGATTCAACTCAACTTGCTCGATACCAAACTCCACTTAGATCTGATTTTACTTTAATAGTCAACATTTTAAAATTTGAATTATCAAACACGAAAGTGACTTGTATCCGAAAATTAATCGACATGACAAAAACTTGAAACCATGAATGAATCGATCTAGAGAAACGTCGAACCCGCTTATTGACTCATCTGAATAACCTAAAATCCGGGAATAACTCAATTCGAGAATGATTCAAACCTTAAATTGGATTAACTCGAAATGATTCAAACCCGAATATAATTAGATCGGAAAGTAACCTAACCCAAATAGTGACTGAGAAAGGAAAAAAGTTGATGGACGTAGAACAATATAAAATAAAAATTGAGAGTGAGGGTGAGAGATGAAAACGAGTTAATAATAATTTAATCAAAAATCAATAATAATAAAAAACTACTTAGTTTTGAATTAGAAAAAATATTTTTTTTTCAATATAAATAAAAATATGAATTGAAACTGAATAATTAATAATGTGTTAAAATTTTAAATTAGATTCTTCATAAAAATATATTAAGCAATGGATATATAAACTATATACCAATTAATTTTATTTTAAGTTAGCGAATAAATATGAATATGAGAAATTGAAATCGTTGTTTGCATGAGTTAATAAATAGTGAATTGGTGGCCTAGTTAATTCTCATAATTAATAATAGAATGTTACATATAAAATTTAAATTTCAGATTTTATCATAATTGATAAATGGTCTAATGATTTACGCACTAAATTCACTCGAAACCTGTATCGATAAATATGATAATTGAGATGATTCGATTTGATGGTAACCTAAAACTCGATAGTGACCTGAGTAGTTGACGACTTGACTTGTTAATAATCCGATCTGATGATAACCGAAATTCGATCATAACCTGACCTTTTGACAATCCAACTTATTAGCAATCTGACTCGACGCATTAATTAATTGATCAATTGATTATCAGACCCAAAAGATAATCCGAATCAATAATAATCTGACCTTATTGAAGACCCAATTTGATGATGACTTGACTAAGTGATGATCGAAATTCAAAATTATCTAAATCTGTATTTGACCAGAATCCAAAATGGTCTACCCAAAATCGGTCTAACCCACCTATTTACCATCTATAGAAATATTAATCACGAGTTTACAACTTAGAAAAATATGCATTTATTAACGAATTATATTTTGGTGTACATTAAATTTATATTTAGTAAATCTAAATAAAATAAATACAATAATGTATAATCTAAAAAATAATAATCTGATAGAGATTTTAAATAGAGTATGAATTTAATTTATCAGAAATTAGTCTATTATTAATATTTATATATACAATTGATTAATTAAATATGTTACTTACAATTCTAAAAATAAATATTTTTGGAAAAACCCAATGACACCAAAATTGTTATTGAATTTGGGTTTGATTAGGACACTAAACGGAAACGCAGTGAACTTCTTGCAATGATTGATTGTCTTTTTCGTATTTCCTACTTTGCTTGCCTCTCGTGTTTTCTATAGAAATCGAGTATATGCAGGGACGTAATTGTGACAGGAACTATAGAATGGATTAAGTCCAAAGCTTGAGACCATGCCCAGATTCTGCTGGATGCTGATTATACGGAGACAGAGACTTCCAACCCATTTAATGTGAGAAGCTCAATGGTGGAATACGAGAAGGATTCGAGGTCTGTACACTCTCGAAGTTTCCATTTTTCTTCGTTAAATCAATTGTTATTATTTTTTTTATTTGTTAGTTTTTCTTGCATATGTTTGGTTAGATATAAGTATGGTAAAATTTGTTTTCTTTTGAATATGGATTCATGGGTTTGATTAGTTTTACTATTACATGGTCTTCTTAGTGTATTCTTTTAGTTTCCCAGTCCTTTCTTGATAATGATTGCTCAATATTTTTTAATTTCTTATCTCTGGTTTATCTGATATTTTTTTAATTTGGCAATGCACGACTGTTTTCTCCCTCTGTTTGTTTTATTCAATTTCATTTTCATTTTCATTATACGTATATATCTGGGAATACCAGTATGCAAAATCTCTTTATTTTTTTTTCTTTAAAGTTTTGTTCTTTGGTTGCATTGTCATTTAATTGCAGAATGTCATGTTTGGTAATAATTGTAACCAGATATTGAAAATTATAGAAAGAAACAGAAATACATACATCAGTTTGATATGGGTCATTTTCTGCTTAAAAAAATAAGATATCGAATACCAAAATATTACTTTTATTTTGTTTGGTTTTGGTTTAGCATGTAGTGAATCCTGCTGGATCCTTTACCCATATTGTCAAATGTTTATAGCGTTGATTAGTGAAATGCATTTTTTCAAAAAAGAGAAATGGTTGGGATTGGAGGAGGGGTTGTTGTCAAGAGAACGGCCTAGGTGTAGAATCCATGATTCTCATTTACAACAAACTATAAGCGTAGAAACTGATCTAATCCCAGTTGGTAGATAAAAATAGCTTTAGTTATATACAAGGAACAGTTTTACTTCAATAAAAGACTGTCTTAAAGTTCCATCAACTCTGAATTTCCATTGCTCTTTTCGTGGTTGATTTTTGTCTCCTGCTTCCGTGATCATCATGGCTACTGGACTTCTCACTGTGAGAAGGTTTTCTGACAATAAATAGGCCTTTTATGCCTTAAGAGGTAACCTATTATGTCTATCCTTGAATGTTAGTGCTGTGAATCTGAACCATTGGCACATTATAGCTAAGAACAGTTCTATGCCTTCAATATCAAAGGTAATCTTTTAGCTGATCTCCATTCTTTAGTTGTATCACCATGATTCGTGAATTTGAATCTATGTCTTTTGAGGGTCTCTCACAGTGTAGCTGCTCTTTAGTGTGCTGAAAGGAGAACAATCATCATTTTTCTATTAGAAAAACATCCTACAAGTGAAGCTCTTTAATCAAGTGGGAGAGAATTTACAACTTTCTTTTGTTCTTTATTTTCTTTCTTCTTTTTTTTTGGAATTTTTTTAATTGTATAGAGGGGTTTTAGACATGTCTCTGAGTTTTTGTTGATTTTTTATTTTTTGTTAAGCTTAGTGCCTGAAGATGCGCTTTTTGGATTAGAGGCTCAGATGTCAGGTTATTCTTATGCTTAATTGTTGTCACAAGATGCTCAAATATTAAATGCATTTTTTTCAGTCTTTTATCCTGGATAGACTGCCAGAGTTCCACTTCTTTTGTTTTCATCTGTGTGGAAAAGGTTTGAAAGTTGAGAGTCCTGGAACTTGTGCATTTATTACTTGAATTTGGAATAACACTGTTATTAATTGTTCTCACTCTTTTCATTTGCTTTAATTATTATTATTACTACTAAAAATTCTAGCTGTTCTATTATTGATTTCTATTTTTTATTTGTTGGTTCTTGTTATATTACCTTCATAATGTGCTTGCTACCAAGTAATCTTGATACAACAGGATTGTTTATTGCATGCTGCATTAAAGTTGCTTTATTTTGTGAATGATGTTAAGGCAATAATTATGTTTGTCTGTAAAAACGGGAAGTTCATATGGTCATGTGATACTCATGGTGTTGTTGAAATGAATTTTCAGATGGAAGCACAAAATTCTCAACATGGACAAATTTTTGAAATAAGTGTAGATGTTCCTGATGGAGGAAGCAGCATTGTTGGGAAGCACCTTGTGGATTCTCAGATGCTGGAGCAAACTCCAAAGATCGATCAGCCTCCATTCGCAAGCTCTTTATGGCAGTTGCACTTTCTGTATTCTTCACGAGTGTTGAAGTAACTGGTGGCATAAAGGCCAATAGTCTCGTAATATTGACCGATGCTGCACGTGTGCTTTCAGATGTTGCAGCCTTTGCTATCCCCTTGTTCTCCTTGTGGGCACCTGGCTGGGAAGCCACACCCTGCAAGTCCTGTGGATTTTCTAGGATTGAGATTCTTGGTGCGCTGGTTTCCATACAGCTCATTTGGTTGGTTGCAGGGATTTTGGTATATGAAGCCATTGTTAGGCTTATTCATGATACAGGTGATGTAAATGGCTTTCTAACGTTTATAGTTGCTGCATTTGGTCTAGTAGAATATCATCATGGCTCTTTTGTAGGGCCATGATCATGGACATGACCATGATGCTCACAATCATGGGATTGGCATAACCATAGGAAGAAAATTACCACTCATCATCATCTGATCCATGAGTTTTTAGGTTAAATTTTACATTAATGCAACTCATGGATCAGATGTAATTTCGGCCAAGGGGGGCATGTGCTCCCTTGAAGTTTTAAATTTTTTAGGTTAAATTATAATATAGTCCCTGAAATTTGATAAAATTACTTAAATAATTTTTTAATTTTAAAAAATTAACTATTTAGTCATTAATAAAGTAATATATAGTTCTATTTTCTTTCACTTTCTTTTTTTTTTCTTCTTTATTTTCTTTTCAATTTCCCTTTATTTTCTTTCAATTTCTTTCATAATTTCTTTCTTTTTTTTTCCAATGCTATTGTAATAACTTTTAATTATTTCTAAGGGAAAATTACAAAAATATACAATTTTTTTTTTTTCGGTTCTTTTTTTTTTTTTTTTCACTTTTACCCTTTTTTGATATATGTTTTGATATATATTTGGTATTTTTAGTATATGTCATATTTTTGAAAAAATATTTTTAGGTATGTAATATTTTTAAAAAAATATTTTTACAATAGTAAAAATGAAATTTTTCTTATTTTTCAGTATTTTTTTAAAAATTTTTATTCTTAATTGAAATATATGTATGATATTTTTTTATTTTTATATTTTTTAAATAAATTTATTTATCATCATAGTTTTCATTTTTAAAATTTCTGTGTTCTTCTGGTCATGAAGAGTGTCCTCCATTTTTTAAATTTATGTATTCACCTATGTCCATGACGACTATGAGTTGCACTCAAAGGATGAGTACCATCATCACGGGGAGCATTCAAAAGATGAGCACCATCCTGCTTTTAAACCATGCTGTGCCATTGTTGGATCGAGGGAAAGAAAGGCATAGAAAAAAGCAACGGAATATAAATGTACAAGGAATACTAGGGGATTCCATCCAGAGCATTGGGGTAATTATTGGAGGCGCATTCATATGGTGGAAACCTAAGTGGAAGATAGTTGATCTGATCTGAACCCTGATATTTTCAGTTGTAGTTTTGGTTACAACAATCAAAATGCTGCGAAACATACTTTTAGTCTTGATGGAGAGCACGCCGGAAGAGATAGATGTAAGAAAGCTACAGGGGCTGTTGGAAATGAAGGAAGTGGTGGCCAATAACGAGCTGCATATGTGGGCAAGGTCCTCTTGTCTTGTCATGTAAAAATCAGACCGTAACCAAATGCAGACACGGTTCTCGACAATGTGATAGATTACATCAGAAGAAGGGAGTACATTATTAATGTTACCATCCAGATAGAACGTTAGTGGAGGCAATGGGATTTACTCATGTCTGGGGCCTTTTGTTTCTGAAACTGCCAATTTTTCTATCATGTGGGTGCAAAGAGTTTGCAATGATAGCCTTTGGATGTTGAACTTTAAAATTGATAGTTAGTTAATTAGGTGGCATATTTATTTATTAATATGCCATCTTTAAATTTTGCATAGCTGCTGCTTGTGTATTGGTCTAATTAGAAACTTGAATTTTTAATTACAGTGTTCTCTCTCTGAGGTTTCTTGAATCCTCGCTTTCGCTTCATCTCATGCAAGTTGCCAAATAAGTGTCACATGTGAGTACATAATTCTTTCTACAGTAATATGTTTTTCATCGGGCATGGAAAAGGAACTTGTGTCGTCTTCAATCAGAGTCATGCATACACTGTTACTTGGAGTTGGGGTCTACCACTGATAATTTTCAAGTGTCACAGGAATCATTCGGTTAAGTCACAGCTGTGAGCATGATGTTATGAAGTGGGGGCGCTGATGTCATTGATCCCTTTAGAGCAAAATTGTTTGCAAGACTCTCAGTAAAATTGACATGGCATTGCATTTCATGGCAGGAATGTATATCAGAGATGAACTACTGGAGAGAAGTTATTCCCCCTAAGGGCTTGTTTGGTTTTCAATTATGTGGGAATGGAAATAGAAATAGTTCGATGGGAATGAAATTATGCAAATAGGAATTAGAATGTAAATCTAGCATGTTTTGTTTAGCAAGTAAAACATGGAATAGGAATAATTAAGAATATGAACACATAATCAACAATGATTTTTGAACAAAATTCAAGCAACAAATAATTATATTAATTTAATTAACACCACATAATTTCTATAAAATATGGGTACAAATCTATTCTAATCAAATAAAAAAAATAAAAAGAAAAGAGTAGAATTATTTTTACGAAGATATACTATTAACGATTTTAGGTAGAGATAAAACATAAATAAACAGAAAAATATTTAAAAGCTAATTTAAGTAGTATTTTTTTTATCACGCCTTGCTATTTTTGACTGTTCACCAAAAAATTTTATTTGTATTTTTTCATTTCCGCTTATTCTCAAACTCTTTTAATGATATAAACCCTAAAATATTTAAATTTTATTTCAGATCTTTTATCCTAATTTTCATTATCCTGATTAATCACGCAATTCAAATTTGAGAATAAATATTTTATTCTCATTTCGGCCAACCCAACAAGGTCTAAGAGGTTAGGATAAGGTTTAGGGTGTCTAATAGGTTAATGTTAAGGGAGAAGTTAAATCAATTAAATTAAATTAAAATTAATTGTTTTATAATTTATTTGTTTTGAAAAATAAAATAAATTAAAAATTTATTTTGATTTATAGTTTGAGTATTTTTTTATTTTAAATCGAATCAAATCGATATATATATTATTTTTTATTATTATTAATTAAATATATTTAATTTTATTTTATATATAATCATTTTTTTTACCTAATATTAATTTATAATTTAAAAAAATGATCATACATGAAAATTACTCTCTCTGTCCTAAAATAAATATTCTAATTGTAAAATATATAAATATTAAAAAAATTAGTTTTGAACTATTTTAATATTTACTCTCTTTTAATTAAATACAACCATCTCCTTTATTATTTTAATATATCTCTACTAATTAAATATAATTATCTCATTAATTTTCAAAAAATAATAAATATTTTATATGAGGGTATTATTGGAATGTTAAGGTAAAATATAATTTAAATTAAGAAATAAGACAATTAAATTGGGACATACCAAAAAAGAAATTATGACATTTATTTTAGAACGAATGGAATAGCTAAAGATAAATAAAAAATAGTCTAACTTTTAAAAAAACAAATACAAATATTCTTGAGAAAAAAAATATAAGTTTTAAATGTGTTAATTAATGAAATAGACAAATTTTAGATAATATAATATTGAACTATTTTTAAAATTTTTTTATTATTAATATTTTATTTGTATTTTTTTCTAAATTTATAATAAAATAATAATAATTTATAAAAAAAATTAGTTTAAAATCGATAAACATTAGGTATTCAAACTGAATCAAACTCAACTAAAACTAATGATTTGACTATAATGATGATTTGGTTTAATTTAAAAATTTAATTGATTTGCTTTGATAACAATCTTTCAAACCAATTAAACCAAATTGATGGTACCTAGTTAATGGTAACAATCTCACTATATATGTATACTTGGTGAGCTAGAGTTGAATCAGCCAGCTACAGGACAAGGAGATTAACTATGGTTCTGTGGCTTAAGGCAAACCATAGTTTTATCGAAGGAAAATTGATGCCACAATTTGAAATGGATAAGATTGTTTGAGATTATCAAATATCATTTTGCATTTTCAAGATGGAATGTTATTGTATTGTATTTGTAGAAATTGAGTTTCATTCATCTGTTTCTGCAACCGGTGAAGTCTCATATTATTCACATCTTTCCACTTATAATAATATATCAAATCCGTGAAATGTCTGAGCCTTTGATTTTATTTGCTTTTGACGTTGGAGAAAGAAAGAAGCCACCATGTGAACTGATCATTGAGAAGGAATAATTCAAAGGGGAAAAAAACAATTTCGCCTTATAGGACAGAGTTGAAGCTAATGAAACTGGTGACCTTGTGAAAGGGGCTGATAGCAACCCAAGGTTTATTGTTGTTTCTGATGGATGGCCCTTTTATAGAGATTGTTTTTGATAAGCTTCTCTGAAATTGAGAGACATTGTGCCTTGATCATCAGGTAACCTATCTACCTGTCAGTTCAACAAGGACCTTGTGAAGCTGTAAATGGGTGTTTGTGTTTCTTCTTCATTTCCAAGTAGCTGACATTACAACTCAGATAATGGTTGAACTCAAAATGGTATAGAATCAATAGTTGAAATTGAAGGCAACAAGAAAATCTTTTCTGGTTGCATTTCATATTTTCATTTGAATAAAGCCATAAACGCCCTGTACTTTAGGTAGCCCACTTATAAAGGTAAGTTGCATATATTAACAAGAATAGTGTCACTCCAC
The DNA here is from genome assembly GCA_948193065.1 of Aleurites moluccanus. Lineage (NCBI taxonomy): Eukaryota > Viridiplantae > Streptophyta > Magnoliopsida > Malpighiales > Euphorbiaceae > Aleurites > Aleurites moluccanus. The sequence goes on from CANXYC011570078.1 coordinate 14,596, forward strand.
TAATATCATTTCCAATCAATGTGTACGGAAATTAATCTCCCCAATTTATAACATGTTACTGGTTAAATCAAAATATTTCAAGAAAAAAAAAAAAGGTTTTTATTTTGTGCATTAACAAATCAATCCAATAAATATAGGATTTGACCAAACATAGAATGCATTGTCCAGTTGAAAAGAGGATTGAGTTGAGAATTCGATAAAGGAAAGAGAGTGGAAATTATCGAGTGTCAGAGGAATCGTCGTATCCATACATGCTCCTCTCGGGGACAAAATTTATTTCCCGACACATTTAATGAAAATCTTGCCCTCATCTTATGGCATATGACCCTACAAAAGGTTTTTCAATTTTCAATTATCGAGAAAATGAAAGCAACACCTGACGCCAGTAGATAAAACATGAAACAGTCTGTGAATTTTGGTGTTTTGTTTAACCATGTTTGCCCCATTATGTGAATGTCAAATGCTCTTACAGAATTAAAATGCAATTTTTCTAATTAAAGGTAAGATTTTTAGTTGAAACCAATATAATTAGTCACTATTCAATCATTCACATCAGCCGTCAATGGATGTGTATCAAAAGCTAATTTAAATCTCTTAAATTAATTAAGATTTGTTTATTTTAACTGTATATAATAAGTGTTATTTAGTAATTATTTACTCATAATTAATTATTATAAATATTTAATAAAATTATTATGAATTGTTAATTATTAATATACTTAATACTCATTAAAAATAAATATTTATATATATATTTTTTATTTAAATATTATTTTAATAAAATAATTTAATTTTTTTCTTAGATAAACATAAATTTGTTCAAAAAAATTTTAAATTGAAATTTTTATTAATAATATTTATTTGACTAATTAACATGTATCATTAATCAAATAGATTTAATACAGCTGTTGAGAAATAAAAAGTATTATGTTATATCAAAATTTTTTATCAAACATTTACTAATTATAGATACAATCATGATTAAACTTAACAGAATTTTCCCAATTTCTTTTTCTTTTTAGCATTATTTTAGAGGTGAAAAGAATAAATGAATAAAGAAACATATTTTATCAACTAATATTAGAAACACTTTAGGTGTAAGTGTAAATAAACTTCTTTTGAATTTTCTCATATGCTTAATGCAAAATCCTAATAAAATTATAAAATAAGGTGAAACGGATTAAAGTGGTAAAAGTAAGACAACAACCACAGTAAAATTGGAATATGTATACCCTTCAATGGAAAATAATAATAATAATAATAATAATAATACTTTATAATAATAAGGAAATACAAATAATTTTCTTTTTAAAACCAAAAAAAAATATAGATAGAGAGAGAGCAAAAGGCAAGGTGAGTGTGGGAAAAGACAGTCATTAGACTGGGTGAAAATATTTTAATTGATTTTCTCAATATTTTTATATATATATTTATGTGATTTTATTTTTAATGATGCATGTTTAAATTTATTCTCTAATAAAATCAATATGAATTTCATCAATTCATTAATCTCATGGTCTTAAATGATTTTCATAGAAATACAATATTTTTGAAAGATTTATACTAAAAATCAGTCCAATCAGAAAAGTAAAAGGTAGTGCCAAAAAAAGCACAAATTGGTGCGAAAACAATTACCACTGGATGTTTAAAAGGAGGAGCACGAGCTAGGTGTAAAATTAGCAAATAAGCTCATATTGAACTCTCACCTCTAATTATCAGACCCAGTTGAACACAAGCCTATGCTATGAAAGACACAAGAGACTGTGCATTTTATTTTGCTTCTATCTTCCAATTCTCTCAAGATGAAAAGCTCAAAATTAAGTGGACAAGTCTCAAGATGCACGTGGTCGTGCAACGTTTGATGCACAAGACAATTCTATACTCGCCTGAATTTTAATTATATTTGAAGCTGGATCTTCGGACTTATGTGAATATATTATTTTCTCTTAAATTAAGGTACAATTTTTCAGAATATATCATTTTATCTTGAATTAGGATATAATTTTTCAGAAATTTGAGATACGATATTTTCCATTTTTGTTTCAATAAAGTATTCTTTTAGTTAGAAATAATCAATTTATGAAGAAATTTGCATATTTGGAATCAAAGATGAGCTTAGATCTTCATTTTCTACATGGGGTTTATTCTAAAACTATCTAATTTACTTTTGTATTGAAGATATTATTTGATTTAATGCAATTTGATATTTTTTTTCTTGATCTATCCATAAGTAGTTAAATTTATCTCTAAGATTTAGATGTACATTAATTTTTTATTATTTGTGATTATTTGCTTGAAATTAATCTATTTTCCTTGAATTTCATGTGTGAGTACTTAATCAATATTTTTATAATTTAAGATATTGATGTTACAGTGAAAATATAGCATCAGTTTATATAATTATTAATATGAAAGTATTATCATATAGAGATATAATATTTTTTATTTTTTATTGATCTGAATGAATTCGATTTAATACCTATAATCATGAGAATAAATATGAATTTGAATTCGAAAATGAATAAATTATTTTGAAAAAATTTTATTTAATTTAGAGAGAGCCATTTTTAATTTCAATTTACTTGAGTATATATAAATCACAAGTGATGATACATTGAAGTCTAAATTTTAAGCTTTTTATTTCTTGAATTTAAATTGCAATTTTAGTTAACTCATTTACTGTAATTGATTAACAAAATATTAGAAAAATTCTTAATATGGATACTCATTATTCATTTTTTTGGAGTGAGATAAATTCTATGCTTTTTAAAATGGCTAGCTACTATTGATCCGTGTATCTGCGGTGGAAAAATAGCGAACATGAGGGCTTTCCAAAGCTTTTTAATCTTTGGTGTACGCTTGAGAGCGAGAGAGAGAGAGAGAGAGAGGCGCCCCACAACTATCTGTCCCCGCTGCCGGACAAAACGACCACCGCCAATAATGGTTGGGACCTTGTAAACCGGACAACTCTCTCTCTCTCTCTCTCTCTCTTTCTCCCTCTTCTGCTAAGTCTTACCAACTCTTTCCAGTCCTATAAACATCTCTCTCTCTCTCACCATTTTACTTCCCTATTTTCATATTTTTCACCGTTGGTTTATTTTATTTTACTCATCTTCCTGGCCCTGGGCTCCATTTCTAGCTCTTCTACTGTGGTGTTCTTCGAAAGCATTTAATATTATTCTATTTAAGAGTATCACCAGCATCAGAAAACAAAGGAATATATTTTGTTCCGAGTATGGGATGGGGTCTCTCCTTCTGCTTCTTGGAGGTTACATTAATTGCTATTGTTCTGTTAGCATCACAATGGAATATTGGTAACTGATATATATGTAGAGAGAGAGAGGATTTAAAGCTTTTACTTGCAACTACTACTGCTCAAGAGCTGTGATGGAGAGGTTCCAAGGACCCATTGATCCTTGTGTATGTTACTTTGCTCATTTTAGTACTTATGCTTTCTCTTTCCTTCACTTCAATTACTAGATAATCAATAAATGGACTATGGACTGCATTTACTCCCCCCAATTCTTTGCATTCAATGCTTTGTGTTGTTTTTCTGGAAATGCTAATATCTGTTCCTCTCAAACTCTCCCTTTAACATTCTATTCCTATTCTTCTTTTGTTCTTCCTTTCTCTTTTCAGATTCATTCCTCCATCCCCAACAATTTCCACTTTTTTTTTTCTTTATCTTAGTGTTTTTTTTTTTTTTTTTTTTTGCAGTTCTTAGGGGGAGAACATCTGGACGTGGAGAGCTTTGAAAGAGGATATGTCAACACAGATGTTTTGAGATTTGAAGTAGAACAAGAAGAAGCACCACATTTTTTAATGCCAAGCTTAGAAGACAAAATGCCTTTTCTACAAATGCTTCGAAGTGTAGAATCCCCATCTTTTTTTCCCTTCAAAGAACCAAACTTTCAGACTCTGCTGAAACTCCAACATCTCAGAAAGCCATGGGATATCAACACCTATGTTACTGAAACGGAAACCCAAGTTCAAACTCTGGAACTTGAAAGTTGCGTCACTCATGACATAGTTGATTTGCACTCATCAATCAAATCTGAAACCAAAGACCTTCAAAACCCACTTTCAAATATTTGTCTTGAAGGCCTTAGCCCTGACCCTAACCAAAGACAACCCATCTCTAAACAACGGTTTTCCAAAAAACGCAACTTAGCCTCTTCATTTCCATGGAATACTACCCCACAAACCATGCTCAACCAGACCCAATTTTCCAAATCTTCTCCGGTGGCCCCCAGAGAACGAAGAAAACGAAAGCGAACAAGGCCTATAAAGAACAAAGAAGAAGTAGAGAGCCAGCGGATGACCCACATTGCCGTCGAACGCAACCGCCGTCGACAAATGAACGACCACCTCAACTCTCTCCGCTCTCTCATGCCCCCGTCCTACGTTCAAAGGGTAGTCACATACACCGCAAAAATTCAATTTTGAAGAGTAACCATTTTTTTTTTTAAATCAATCTTTTTAGTCTAATAAAAAATTATTTTTTATTTATGGGTCAAAAGGGTGACCAGGCATCGATTATAGGAGGTGCAATAGACTTTGTGAAGGAACTAGAGCAGCTTCTTCAGTCTCTAGAAGCGCAAAAGAGAATGAGAAAAACAGAAGAGGCCACAGCTTGTCCAGGCATTTCGTCGAACTACTGTAAAATCCAAAAGGAGAGCAATAATGGTGAAGAGGAAGCAAAAGTAAAGAGAAAATCGGAGGCGGTGGAAATAGAAGTAACCGCCATACAAAATCATGTAAATTTGAAGATTAAATGTGAAAGGAGGGCAGGCCAATTGTTGGGAGCTATTGTTGCATTGGAGGATCTTAGGCTTACTGTTTTGCACCTTAACATCACATCTTCAGAAACCATAGTTCTTTACTCGTTCAATCTCAAGGTACTAAGGTTCTTTTTTGGTCAACAAGTTTGACTTAGTTTCAAGTTAGCAAATCCTATTTTCCATAATTTTCTTACCCTTGTTAAAATTATTTTTTTTGTTTGGTAGATAGAGGATGACTGTAAGATGGGATCAGCAGATGAGGTAGCATCAACAGTTCATCAAATATTCAGCATTATCAACGGCAGCTGACTGGTCAAAAATGATACTTAGGCAGTTGAAAGAGAAACAGTAGCTGACTCTATAATGCTTCTCCCTTGTTACCTCTTGTATAGGGTAGAAGATTTAGAAATGGGGTTCAATGTTCATTGGGCATAGTAGTGTAGATGGGGAATTGAAACACAAACAGAAGGTTGCTCCATTGTCCGACTCTCTAGAGGCACAAATCGAAGCTAAGGCAGGCAGATGATGTTTATTTAGGGCTCAAACTTATAAATAAAAAAAGGAAGCTCCCTTTCCATTAAACCATTGTTAGTTAAAGATAATTGGGATTAATGGATGGTGGGTGGCGTCGGGGAAGGTGGGGTCCAGCTTGAGCCTGGTCAAGGAGAGTGGGCCTATATATATATATATATATAATGTCTCAATTTAGAATGTACTATTTAAATATCCCATGATGATAAATTGCAAAATGATGCTTCTCTTTTTACATTGACTTTGGGATGTGTCTTATGTGTATGGATATGGATGTTTCATCACTATACAATATAATATCTTTTGTGAGTGTTTGCATTATCAGCTGAGGATATAAAATTCATTAATTGAGGGTGAATATTTGAGTTTTTAATTTAAAATTACTTATTTGAATATTTAATAATAAAAATATATAGTAAATTTTGAATTTAATCAAATTTTTTATAAAAATTAAAATTCAACTTATTTTAAAAGTAATTTTGGTAAAAGTGATCTTTGATTTAATAATTTATTATTATTAATAATCAATTTTTTTTTTTTAAGTGTTTCTAAACATTCCCTTTGTATCTGTTTTTTTTTTTTTTTTCTCTCCTTTTCAGCATCAGCTGGCTTTGCTGGTGCAAAATACAATTCCATCCATTTTGGCCTTTTGGGTTCTAAAGTTGAAAAGTCAATTAATTTATACTGACTTCAATTAATTAAAAAAAGGGGCTAATTTTAAGAGTTTTTTTCTTAAAAATAAACAAAAAAAAAAAATTATCATTTTATAACAAAATCTATTATTATTATCGATTTATACCAATAACGCATTTGATATCCACGCTGTCTGACATAGCGCATCCAATGTCTGTGTTATCTGACTCAGCGCATCTAATGCCTGCATTGTCTAGCACAGCACATTCAAGACCCGCGCTGTCTGACGCAGCACTGAGCTATATTTTAATTTTTTTTATTTTTTTTAAATTAATATTTTTTTTTATTTTTTATTAAATTAATTTAAAAATACAGGTCTCTAATTTTTTAAAATGCTTCACATTTAATTAAAATATTCTAAATATTAACTTAAAATATTACGCAAAATAATATTAATAAAATAAAAATAACTTTTTAATATTTCTAAGTTAATATTAAAAAATTTAAATAACAATCAATCACAAAATAAAAAAAATAATAATAACTTACTGATTGTGCGGTTAAATGAAAAATATTTGGAGAGTTGAAAAATTAAAGAGTCTAAATCTAACAAAATATTATTATAAATAATTAATTTATAAATTGATAAAAAAAATAACACTAACAAATTTAATATTATGTGTGTAAATTATTAATTTTAACTAAACTTTCTAAAATAAA
>CANXYC011570116.1:0-31621 GCA_948193065.1 Aleurites moluccanus
TTTTTTTTAACCTTTTTTTTTTGTTTCAATTTAAAATTATTTTTTTTTATCCTTTAACAATCCTTTCCGCCTTTTTTTTATTTTTTTTAAAAAAAAAAAAAAAAAAAAAAAAAAAAAAAAAAAAAAAAACAACAACAACAACTCCCCCAACAATCCCTCTATTTTTTTTTGGTTAAGGGCTTGTAGTCAAAGATTAGTGTAATTAATTATTTTGTAGAAAATAGTTATAAAACTACTGATCTCTTTTTTTTTTTTTTTTGTCATTACTACATGTTTGTATATGGTTCAGAAAATATATCTATATATATTATATGAAGGCACGTGTATTATTTATTAATTTGTTGATTTTCATTGTATAGTTGCTTTTAATTATTATTTATTATGATATTATAGTATTATAATATATATTTATTATATATCTTTACTCTTTATTAATATTTATTTTTAAGATGCAATTAATATTTAAAAGAAATAAATCTTAAAAAATATTTGAAAAATAAAATTAAATGTATTTATTATCCTATAAAAGAAAAAAATATTATTTTATTTATTGTACTCTTAATTTTTGTGAAATAAGAGAAAGCTGATAATACGTTTCAAATGTAATAAATTAAAAAAGGGTTTTTTATTATTGCCAAACATTTGAATTCTCCAAGTTTATTTACAAACTTAATTTTGATCTTCAATTAAACATATTAACCATTAATAAGGTGAAAAATTTAATTCTACACATTATTTTAGACGATTTAGATTATTTATCTTATTTAATATTTTATTTTTTATTTTATATATTTATGCCTCATATTAATTATAAAAAAAATATGGATTATTAAAATAATTTAAAAATAATAATTTAACATAAAAAAATATTAAATATAGAATGGAATATCAAATAAAATAAAAAATTTATTTTTAAATTATTTATAATATAAGAAGTTTAATCCTAATTTTAATTAATATATAATTAATGTGTCATAATACAATCATGAGTTTTGACTAATGAGGCATTGCCAAGTCATGCTTTTTAGTGCAACACTTTTATTTTGGTAGTTTTGTGGGCACTCTTTGATCGTGTATGTAAATGAAATAAAAAAAAAAAAAAAAAAATTATTATTTAAAAAAAAAATATTGAAGTTATTTTTAAAATTAAAAAATTAAGTTTTATTTCAGGACGGAAGGATTGAAAGGTTGAAACTGAAAAAATTAAAAAATTTTAAATTTAAATTTTAATAGTAATTAATAAAATAATATATTAAATACTTTCAAAATCAGACCGATTAAATAATCATTGAAAACAAAGAGTAAGAGGATTGGAGATTTAATTGGAGTCAAATCGGTTAAATTAAAAAAAAAAATTAATATATATATATATCTATATATAATTTCACGTTTATTATATATATGATGAAAATAAATATAATTTGATCTTTATTATTTTTTATTAAAAATTAAAAAATTAAAAAAATTAAAAATTAAAAAAAAATTTAATCTGTTCGAACTGAAAAAATTAATCCATTCAATCGATTCACCTATTAATTGATCGATTTATTAATTTATTAATTGATTTTTAAAAATATTTTTTAAAAATTAATTAAATTATCTTTAATTCAATTTCTTTTTTTAATTTAATCGACTCATCCAAATTAATTTTAACAATAATACAACATGCAATTGATGAAGATAATAAAAATGATAAATCAGTTGAAGGTGATGATTAAGTGAGAGAGAGAGAGAGAGAGATGTGGGGGGTGTGGGCGGTTAGCTCACGTGTATCTGTCCCTAATATATTCAGTTGTGTTTTAGAAAGAGAAAGGGAGAGAAAAAGGCCAAAAGGGTAAAGAAATGAGTGGTGGTAAGAGGCGTGTAGAATGTAGACAAAGAAAGGAATGGATGATTCACTTGAAAAAATTTAAAATATAATAATAATAATTCTACAGTTTGAAAATTATTATTTCCATTTTTATTAACAAAAAAATTTCATTATTCATTTTATGTGATTTTATTTTACAGAAAAAATAAATTAATTAATTTTAAATAAATTAAAAATTAATTATTAATAAAAAATTGAATTTAAATGAGTCAATTAAAATATTTTTATAAATTAATGAAATTTTTTTTACTAAAATAATTTAAATCCATTTGAATTTGTATATAATTTCGTCTATATTATTTTATTAAAAAAATACAAAAAATAAGGTGTAATTTGAATTTTTGTTAGAATAAATTTGTGAAATTTTTAAAAATTTGAAAATGATTTGTTGAAAATTATTGTTGAGAAAAAAGAAAAATGTCAAAGTCTCGTGAGGTGCTCACTCTTTAAGGGTACTAGTGGGTCACATGCCACGTGATATCCCAATGGGCCTCTCTTATCTACAATCTTCATCATCATGGGATTTTTGCCATGAATGTCAGATTATATTACTCTTCTATTAGATGGGACCCCCCTCCTCTTTTGATGGTTAAAAATTCCAAATCCCATCACAAAAAGTTAGATATTCCAAGTTTACAATAATGAAACATATCTTAGGTCAAGTGTTTATTCTTTTTCCTTTTTTTTTTTTCACCTCAAGAATAAAATTCTAATTATTATTTTGAGTGTTTATTATAAAAATATAATATTAAAAATCAATATTATATAAAATAAAAAAACTTTTAAAAAATAATTTTAACTCTAAATAATCAAATCTGCAATATCTTATTAAATTTTAATCTTATTACTAAATTAAATTAAAGTCGAATTAATAAAATATTTAAATTATATTAATATTTATATCATTAAAAAAATGTTAATTTAAATAAATTTTAAACCCTTAATTAAGGTCCTTTACTTGATGGACGGTCCAAATTGAATTTTTATTTTATTTTCTAAAACAAAGAAAGAAACCCTATATATACGTTATCATGATTGATATGGGTGGACATTGTGAATTGAAATGGGGAGAAGGTTCTCTCTATAATAGTCCACACATCCAAATATTGATGCCCTGAAATTATGGTGTGGACCAATAAATGATGAGGGGACTTTCCTGCAAAAGTGGGCACTTTCTAGGAAACTCACTCTCTCATCATCAGCACTTTCACCATCATATATATATATATATATATATATATTCTGGATTTTACCGTCAAATTATAGTCATCATCTTTTAATTTTTGTATAATTTTCTTCGAAAATCAAAACCACCAACTATTATATCTTCAAAAGACAATTATTATTCCTTTTGAAAAATCTATTAGCTATTTGAAATTTTCATTACTATTTTGAAGAAAAATATAATTATTGATTTCATCATCCAATACGTTTTCTTAAGTATGATATGTGTACATCAATTATTAAATATATAAGTCAATATATATACTTACACATACTTGATTAGTTGTAACAATTTGTATTTTTTTTTTATGTTGCAATATATGCTAATATCATTAATAATTTTTTATTTTTTTTATTTATAAGATGAATTTATTGACGGAAACGTTTTTACACTTAAACTAACACGTTTATCATTAAATAATTATAATTTTGATCCATCGTATTAAATTTATTTTTTATATTTTTAAAATATAAATCATTCATTTTCAAATAAAATAATTTTTAAATAAAAAAATATTTATTTTATGATGTTTTAAATAGTCAAAATTTTAATTAATAAAAAAAATTATTTACCAATTGAATTTATTATTAATATAATATTTTAAAATATTGTTAAATTCACTAATTATTGATTCAATACCTATCTTTCTCCACTAAAATATGAAAAACTCTATCTATGATTCCAAATTTAGTAATTTTTTGTTTTTTTTTGTTTTCAACTTCTTTTACTAATTCAAATAGAATTGTTTCTTGTCTCTTGTATTATTATAAAGTGATAGTCTTTGTTGAGGAAACCAAATTGAGGTTTGTGGGGAAAGAGAAAATTTTGGTTTGAAAATGATGACAGTGTTGCTTCTTAAACTTATATTATTCCTAAAAACAATTAGAAAATGAAATTAAAAAAAAAAAAGAAATAAAACATTTTTTTTTAATTAATATATATATATATATATAGAGAGAGAGAGAGAGAGAGATTTGATTTACGTGTGAATACACGAAATTATATTACAAAATACAAAAGACATGTGTCTTGTGTTGGATTAATTGTCGGCTTGTCGAGATTTATATATGCCATTAAACATGGACATGATGTTATGGATGAGATTGCGCATATTTAATCGAATTATTTTAATATTTTATTAATTATTAGTTTCATGATCTCTCTCTCTATAATATAATGCATGTAACTATGTAAGCTCGATAGCCACTGTATTTGCACTTTAAACGCCATGGCCTACCTATATATATTATAGCAGCCCATAAAGGCAACGTGTTATGCACATTTAATGGCAAGCAAACTCGTTAATTATGTATTATTATCATTTTTATTATTACTATGTCATTATTTTTTTCCATGATACATTTTTATACAAATCAAATATCAATTATAATGATAAGATATAAATTATCAGAGAAATTACGACTTATATTATATCCAAAATAAATTTAAATAATAATTAATTGAAATAATTACAACAATAATTGAGTTAACTAATTAATTATATGGGTGGAATGCGAAATTAAACTCATTTGCAAGAGAGATTATATAATTTTAATTGATATATAAATCAATTCAAAATAATATATATATATAATAAAAGATGAGTTTAAGAGTTATTGATAATTTTTTTTACATTTATTTACATTTATATAAAGTTATTTCATCAAATTTTTTATATCATTTTTGTTCATATTATTATATTTTTGTAAATTTTAATTAAAAATAAATTATATAGACCAATATATCATTTTTCATATCATTGTATTTTTGTAAATTATATATATATATTATTTTTCAACTATCAAAAGTTAATAATAATAATAATTATTATTATTATTATATTTAAAACTACAAATTAAATAAAAATATTATTAAAATTCAAAATATGATCAAAACTACAACAATCAACATATCTAGTTAGAACATAAGTCAAAGCAAAAAATATAAAATAATGTGGCTAAATGCTTTAGCCACAATATAAAATTGTGTTACTAGAAATGGCTCAACTAAAAGTTGGTCACATAATTTATTACTTTTGTAGTTAAAGATATTTTGCCACATAATTTATTTTGCTGCGACTAAAAGGTTAGAATATTTTGCCACAAAGGAGATAAACTTATAGCAAACAATTGATTGTATTAGACAGGGTAGATTAACTTTATAGCTATATGTACTTTAGCTATGACATTAATAAATCTGTAACTAAATAATTGATGAGTTTGCCACAACTATAAAACCGCAGCAAATACATCAACATTGTTAGTTACGAATCTAATAAATCCATATTATGAGAAATTGCATAAATTATGACGAAATATATTGCCATTGTAAATGCTTTTTTCATCATCATAAGTCTTTTATGATGGAAATTTATTGTCATAATGAACATGTTGAAACCCATAACAAAAAGTACATAGTGAGAAAAATGTTAATTCGTGGTGAAAAATATATTATTTGATGACAAATTTTGCAATTGTCATCATAATTGTATTTTTAGTGACGAGAATATTGTCATAAATTATGTTTTATTTTTGCCACCTAATAAATGGTTTTGTCACAAAAAAATGCTTTAAATGACGAATTTACAAATATCATGGAAATTTATACTTTTAGTGACAACATTATTGTCATTCATTTTGTTTCATTTTTATCACTTAATTAATGGTTTTGTCACAAAAAATATGTTTTTACAGATGAAATTTTCAATTATCATACAAGTTTATTCCTTTAATAACGCTAATATTATCATTTATTGTGTTCATTTTTTCACATAATTAAAAAAAAATGGTTATACTGTTATAGAGAGCCTGTAAATAGCCTATTTGCAATAGAGGCCATTAGACCAAATCAAAATTTGCCACACTAGTATCTAAAGATAATAAAATAAATATTTTAGGGTGTGCGTGTGGACTATAATTATTGAGCTGTTGAGAGCATATATAACTGCAAACTGCCTTAATTAGTTATTAGGTATGGTTAAGAGAGGGTATATATAGTTTTCAATCAAATAATAGACCATATATATAGCTATAGGGCTACATTAATATCAACAAAATTAAGAAAAAGACTAGACTAGACTTGGGTATCTCTTAATAGGGGAAGCCGACCTAAAATATATTGATCAAAAGGGCACTTAATAATTGAGCTAAAATGACCTAAATGCTGGACTTAATTAATTGATTCCTACATATTGCACAAATGGGCATACCCAATAAGTCAAAAACAATGACAATAACCCCTTCATGATGTTCTTGTTTTTGCTTCAACAATAATAATGTCCTACACGAAAAGGATATAATAAAAAGATTCAGAAATTAAAGCAAAAGATATATATCACTAACATGTGATTTTGTAGCCTTCCTTTAAGACACATGATTTCCTCTTGAAAGACCCCATTTAACTACACTATATACTCTACAAAGTCGGCAACTATATATAATTTTGTCTACATTTTCAAACCCTCATTTATACTTTTTGGACAGTTTTGTATTAAAAAAAATCAATATATATAATATCATACAATAAAATCTCTATAAATTAATATCATTAAAACTCATAAATTATATACTATTAATTAAAAGATGTATTCATTAATCGAGTATTAATTTAACATATTTATCTAAATTAGGACCGTAATAAATTATATAATAAAAATTATTAATTTATTGAGTATTAATTTATAAAAATTTAGTGTATAAGATATTAAGTGAATTATATGAGATGCAAAAACTATATAAATACTTATATATTTTTGCTATAAATGAAAATTATATTTAATTATATATGTTGAACTTCATAAAGTTTGGTTTTTAATGTTGAAATATATATTTTTATTTATACAAAAATATGAAAATATAAAATTTTAGACAAATTAATTTCATTAAATTTATATCGGAGTTTTAACCCTTTTGATTTCACCCAATAAAGGTGGAATACAAAATCACTTAATTAAGAGCCATTTCAATTTTATATTACTAAATTAATTATCCATTCAAAGACAATGACAGAGATATTATGGTTGCTTGAAGTTTTACCAATAAATTATGTTTTAAACAAGATTGTAAGTGCATGTATATCTTAAAAAAATAACTATAATATTTGCAATAGCCAGTCATGGATTGAATGAGTACCACCACTAATATATATTGATCTTGAAAACCATGTGTGGGGCAGTTTAGTTTATTTCCTCTATATCATAATTTAAACACCAAATAAGCCTATATTTTATTAATGTACTTTTGAAATGAAATTGTCCTATTGGATTCAATGAACAAAAAATAAAAGCTATGGTGCCTCACATAATTAAAAATCTAGCTAGTTGTAGCTGAGAATACTCACCGAGAAACTTTAGGGCAATTTCTTTTCACACCCTTTATGTTTATGCCTTTCTTTTTGGTTTTTTATCCTTTTTCTTACTAACTTTAAGGTAAATTTAAAGTTGAAAGATGATTTCAAGTGAACCCAACAAGAAAAACCCTTGGTGAGTTTAGGGTATGTTATTGGTATGTGCAGGGAATGAATATAGTGCTAATTTGTCATTTTTTGTATTCTTTTAATATGTTCTTCCAATGAGATAGGAAAATGAGACTTTTAAAAAAAAAAAAAAAAAAAAGTGTTTGGAATTAATTATGTCAAAATTCATTACCTCTTCAAATTATTTTTTGTCAAAATTCATTTCTTATAATTTTAATAAAAGATACGAGTATTATATTATTTTCATTTAAAAATCACTTAAAAATTATATTTGTAAATAAATGTCAAACACTCATTTATTTAAAAATTTAATCCATTATAATATTTTCAATTTAATTTAATGGGTTTTGAGTTTTCTATAAAAAATCTAAATACTCACAAAATATGAATAAATAAGGGTTTAGAATTCGTTTGGAGAATTTGAAATTGGAGTTGAAATTAAAATTGAAATTGAATTTCTCAATTATAGTGTTTAACAGCTATCTAGAATTAGAATTAGAATTGTAATATAACTAAAAAATCATTTTCAAAATTTTATTCTCAACTTATAAGAATTATAATTTCATAATCACCACTACAATCATCTTTCCCATCGCTACCCCCAACACCACCGCCACCGCCACCTTCACCTCCAACCCTATCACTGGCGATGATAGTCTGTTATCGCCGGAGACAATAGTCCATCATTTTCGGTAACAGTGGCTCGCCTGACGGTCATCGCCGACGAAAATGGCTCGTCGGACTGTCGCCGCCGATAACTCGCCGAATCGTCATTGCCAACGATTTACCACTACCTCCGGTGGTCCACCATCACTTCCAACTCTATTGTCACTTTCATCGTCACCAATTTTTTATTTAATTTCAATTTCAATTTTTTTGTGTGAAATAAAAATTAGAATTATAATTTTAACATAATTCTAATTCTAGAAAATTAAAATTATAATTCAAATTCTTAATTCCAATTTTAATTTTTATTCCCAAACGGACCCTTATAATTTTCTTAATTGCCAAAATATATTTACATGAATTCTTTTAAACTGTCTTTTACACTTGCCCAAATATCTCCGCATTATATATTTTTTTCATACACATACTAAGAGTTTTTATATAAAAAAAATTTAACCTGATAAGAATTTGAATATAAAATCTTCGTCGTGAATCGTTTTCACTTAAAAATTCAGTTGGGTTTATACCTTAAACCAATCATTTGGCTTCGTGTTCTATATTTTTAAAATAGCAAAAAATAACTTAATTATTTTTTAAAAATATATAATATTTAATTATTTCAAAACTAAAATTAAATTGAAATTCTTATAACATCTCAACTTCTAATAACATACCATTTCAATTCTATTACAAACAGCGCTCAAGAGTCATAATCATTTATAATTTTTGGTGTCCTATTGAAGGTGTAGTTGCCGACACAAGCTAAAACGAGGTATATAGTAACAACTTTAATAATGTGTATAATTATGAAGTCATGGAACTTAGGATGCTGTCTGTTCCATGACACACACAAATAAATCCATGTAAGCCACGGGCAATGTTACCCCGTGGGAAAACTTTGCTAATCCAGGCTTAATTTGTGGTCTCTTATGCCAAGATATATATATCCTTAAGTGGATTTACATATTTATTAAAATACTTTTCTTAAAAATTTTTATAAGTTTAAAATTACATTATTATCCTCAACCGAATTAAAATCTTTCTTCTCAAAATTTAAATTTATATTCTTATCGTCATAGATATTAAAATCTTCCGTCTCGCGATACCAAAATTTGAAAAAAAAAAATACATTTTTTTATATTCAATCTATATTTTTAGAAATATACGAGTACTGTTTTATTATTTAAAATTTACATAATTAAAATAAATTTTAACAAACAATATCTTATAAAATATTTTCAATATAATATATGTTTAACAATGATTTAATCAAACAATTTAAAATTAATTTTGAGTGGATCATGTTTTCTGATAATGTGCCAATTATAACTGTTTAACTGAATATTATTATTCTGATATCTTGGTAAGTGAAAGATAAGAGTAAAACTCATTTTATATTCATTTTAATTATAATTTTTTTAATTATTTTTTTCAAGATGTATTATTTTTTTTCATGAATGAAATATTTTTTTTTTGATAAAAGAAAAAAATAAAAACAGTGATTTTAATAATAATGCAAACAGATAGTGATAAAACTATGGGAGAAAAGAAAGGGAGAGTGATAAGGAGAAGGGGTAGCTCCATGTGATGTGAGCTATTGCTAATCAAATCAGCTATATAAATGTGGCCCTATGGAGCATGAAACTATTCTAATGGACTCACATCCCATATTACATAACAGCCCATATGGGTGGGGACAAAAGAAAAAAAAAATACAAAAAATATAATCTTAAATAATAAACATATGGACAGCCCAAGCAAAGCTTGAACTTTGCCCATTCTGCAAACAACAAATTGCAGAGCATTAAAAATATCTTGTACCTTCAACAATGAACAATCCTTTAATCCACAAAGGGAGAATGAGATTTGGTTGTCGGTTTACTCGCCAAGAATACAAGATTCAATCATATTACACACTCATTTTGCCAAGAATATTAAAAATCATCATCATTATTATTATTATTATTAGCTACGAGACATTATATATATATATAATCTAAATTTTCTATTTTATTTTTTATTTTATATAATTTTATTTACTTCATATTATATTTTTTTAAAATATTTTAACAATTAATAATTTATCATTAATAATGTGGTGCATAAAAAAATATATGAGATAAAAAATAAAATATTAAATGAGTCAAAAAATCTGAATTATTATATATAATGTATATATTTATTATAGATTACAAGTATTAATCTTATCAATTTTATGATGAATAAAAAAATAAAAAAAAAATTAAATATTTCTTATATAAAGACAGAGTTTAAATTTGTCACTAAATATTAAAAAATCATTATATTTATGTATTTGAAAAGAGAAAATATGCACTTATTTATAAATTATATTTTAGTATGCATGCATCATAATATATTTAAAGCATTATTTAGAGTTGATTTGTAAATTAAACGTAATTTTAATAAAATATTTATATAAAAATACATTTGATTATGTTTATTGCAATCATCTAATTATATTATCAAAAGTTGAATGTATAACTTTCAATCACATAAAATTAATTAAATCCATGATAATTGAATAGAATATGTGGGCGAATTAATAATTAATAATTGAAACTAACAAGGATAAGGGGGCTAATAATTAAAGTTGCCGACCTTAGATAAAGACATATCGTGTTATATGGAAAGCCAACAAAAACTGTTCGATCAGATTTCTACAGAAAACTACCAATATTGGACCCATCCCCTTATGGAATTTTCGATGATGGGCTCATCACAAATTTCACAGGGTTTCTACCATCTTCTTTTATGCCAGATATATGACACGGAATTATATTAAGTTGGGTCCACTTTTATATATTTGAATTTGTCTTTTACACTTTTACAAGACTAATATTCACACTCAAATGGCCTCTGTTGTGACCTTGTGAAATGAGCTTAATTGGCATTTATGCATTTGTTGTTCCGTGCCCAAAAACCTGGCCCTAAGCCTAATTAGAGTCCATAACATTAGGTAGGTGAGTTGGCCCAAAGGGCAAAGAAAAGAGGCATTCTGAACTCCAAAACATGTCACCTTTTGGGCTGAGTTGAATACCAAAGCCCTATTGTGCATTGCAAAAATTGAGGGATTCAATTTTAAATGTCTTCTTTGTATGAAGCTGTGGCTAATTGGCTATTGTAGATGAGTTTGAATCTTCAATTTCATCTCATTTATTATTATATATCTCACTTTATATATCATATTATTTAAAAAATTTATTGATTTTTAAAATTTAAAAAATGATGTGACGTATAAAAAAAATATAAAATATAAAATATAATATAATATGAGACAGATAATTTGGAGTGATAATATATAAATTTTTTTTTTAATGTGTATCAAATTATTATTTTTGTCCTTTAATACAGAAAGTGCTAATGCTTTGTGTTATTTTTTTTAATTTATTACTATGACAAAAACAATACTAATAAAATATGCGAGATTATTGAATTTGTAAAATAAATTAAGAGAAGTTGAGTAAATGAAACTTTGGTCTAATAAAAGAAAATGAAGGTAGAGACATGAAAATTAAAAGCTTTGTGGTTTGACGTTTCACTATTATTAAGCTATTATTTAAGTAATATCAGAAAATTAATTTATTAGTTAATTATTATAATTAAAATAATTAAGCAATTGGACTAGTAGTTGTATGAATTAATATTTTTTTAAATATTTAAATATTGACTCTTTTCTTTTTTCCTCTAAGAAATTCTTGATGTACCATAATAAGTTTGGACAAACACTAATATGATGATTTTTAGAATTGTGAATTGATTTCTCTCAGGGCCTAACTACAAAATAAATAAAAAGTATCTTTGATCTGTAATATTAAATTCAATTCAACTCAGCTTTAATCTCAAAATTAATTAAATTTTTTAAAATACTTATAAAACTTGTAAATTTATGACTCATACTGTATTACTCTTATCTCTGGTATCAAAACTAAAAAAAATGTTTTTATGCAATGGATGGTTACTGTTGGGGCTGTATGGATGTGCCCTTTTACTTGTCAAGTTTTGTAAAGTTTTTTAAAATATTTTTATTGACATGAATTTGAAATAGGGATAATGGAGATACAGAGACAAAAATATAATCATTATATATATACACTTTTAAATCAAATAAAACATGTTAATTAAATATTTATTAATGAAAAACATATATATTACTGGTAATTAAATAAATAAAAAGCAAAAACAATAATTTTTTTATTTTATTTTGGTGAATTAATTTATACTGAAATTTGAACTCAAATTTTTTTTTAGTTTTACGCCACTAGCCACTTCAATATAAAAACATTTAAATTTTTGAAATCATTTAAACGAGACACAGCTACATTTGCAGCGTGACATGCATTTCTTGCAATCGGAAAGTGTTAGCATCGCACCATCACAGTTGCACTTCTTAATACACTTCAACTTTGAGGCTCCACTCCACAAACACTGCGCCATACACTGTAGAATCGGCGTGCATGATGGGCATCCGTACTTCATCTGATCACCTGTGCACCGCTTACATTCTCTGCCGCCATCCATCTGATGTTCCTGCAACGACGACTGGCAGCCAAACGTTAATAATGGAAAAATCATCATCAACCATAAAAGAAGAATTACCATCTTTGATTTTAAAAATAGCTTCTGTTTTGCCATTTCTGCAGTTCTAACTTGACAAATTTAGAAGCTAGCTAATTGCATATTGCATGTCTCTTCACTTCTTATCTTATATATACAATACAGACTAGCTAGCTTTGATATTTGTTCACATTTTGGTCTTATTTTATGTGATTTATTGGTGGTTGGGAGCTCTCTGTTGTGGGATTCATTAAATAACCTCATTAACTTTATCCATCGTTGAAACTTGTTATTTCTTGGTTTGCTAAATTTTTCATCTCTATCACTGCATTAAATACGAATAGTTGCAGGAAAAAAAAAAAAAAGGAATATGTTGTGAGTATTAAATAGTGCTAAATACTAGTTATCTTCAGTATGCCATTCAGGCAGTATTGCCATCCGGGAATTTGTGTTTTAGTGATGGTAAAGTTTAATGCTCTGGTCCTTGAATGACATTGTCTAGTGTCGTTTCAGACGCTAATCAGTAAACAGTACTGGGAGACGAACCATAGAATTTTAGGGCAACTTATTATTATTATTTTATTTTTGAGATTTGACTTAATGAAATATATTTTTTTAAGAAATATTTTATATATTTTCTATCTCAGCCATAGAAATGAAAACCTAAAATCTATTTATTCTCCCGCAAAATTCAGTAATATATGTTATAGAGTGAATAAAAATTAACTAAACCGATTAAATCGAATAAATTCAATTTAATTCAAATCAAAAATGTGATTTTGTTATTAGTATAGTTTGGATTAGTTTTAAAAAATAGTTAAACTGAATTTTTTTGTTTATTTATAATTTGAATATATAGAAATCGATTTATATTAAATCAAATTGAAATATATTAAAATTATATATTTTAATTTATATGTGCTTAAATTTTAATCTTATAGAGGTTTTTTTTTAAATTATATTAAATTTTGATTTTTTTTATTGTTTAAGTTGATTTTTATTATGTAATATAAAATTTTAATCGATTTAAAATATAATTACTCTTATTTTAACATTTCATAAATGTATTTGAAATATAATTTCATGTTATAAAAATATTTTAATTTATATGGTACTTATTTATTTCTTTAATATTTAATATTTATTTATTTATTTAATTTTTTTATAATTTAAATCAATCAAATCAATTATCCAAATCAAAATTTAAAATATTAATTTGAATAATTTTTAGTTTTAATTGATTTGATATAATTTAAATTATTTACAAACCAATTAATATAATTAATTTGGCTAAAAATATTCACCTAAACCAATTAAATTGACCCATGAATACCTCTAATAAGATCCAAATAAAGTAGAAAAACAATTTAATTTCAAAGATAAAATAAAAGCCATAATCAAAACAAAAGTTCAAGGAAAATTGGTTTGAATCCTAATCTCTGAGGATAATTTCTTTCATGATGTCGAGCTCCAACCCCCTCACCTACTACACCGTTAACCCTATCAAGCATGATTATCCCTCTTCTTCTATCCTTTTTATTCATAACCTTCCAGCAAAATGACATTCTTTTGGTTTGAGAAGAAGTTTTGAATGGCATGGCTCAATCAAGGATGTTTTTATTCCTAGCAAGCTTTCTAAAAAAGGCATCAGATTTGGGTTTGTTAGGATGGATATAGCCACCAATATCCAAGACATCATAAAAAAGGCATATGACACTTGGATTGGGAACAAAAAAATAGAAGTATATGTTGTTAAATCTCATACAGGTTTTCCTTATCTCATAAAACCTCCACTGGGCAGAATAGAATATGAAGTTACTCCATATGCTAATTTAGAATTTGAGCGTAATGAAAATGATTGTATTTGGCTCAAATGAAGTCTAGTGGCAGAAGTTAAAAATCCAGAAAACATTCACTTTATCCAAGCTAATTTAGAAGTTGAAGGATTTATTGAAGGATTTTGCAGACCTATGAGAGGCAATTTGATTCTTTTAACCTTCATTTCTATTGAAGAGATGAACAAGATGTTAGAAGTAGACAAAGATTAGCTGAGTAATTAGTTTACTTTTGTCAAAACTTGGGAAGTTTATGATATTTGTAATAAAAGATTTGTTTGGCTTAGATGTGAAGGGGTTCCTCTTCATAGTTGATGTCCAGAATTTTTTCACCATCTCTCTTTAATTTGAGGCACATTCGTTACATTAGATAATCCTGCTTCAGGTAAGAAGTGTTTTGATGAAGCAAGGATGAAAATTTTTACTTTTATTCCTAATCTCATCCACAGTACAATGAAAGCCAACATCTCTGGACAATAATTGTCCATTTGTGTTTTTGAAGAGGTAATGAATATATGTTTTTCCTTCCAATAATAACATCTTTTCATGTTTCCAAGTCTCCTATTAATTCTTCTAATCTAGTTCCTAGTGTTCCAATAGAAAATCTTTATGCTAATGGTATTAACCCAATCCATGAATATGCATCTGACATTCTTGCTAACTAAGAGGATCATCACCCTATAGTCTCTCTTTCCAATTGATATATATATATAATTACAGTTTGAAACTGAAGAAAAAAATTGCTCAAATTGCAAATCAAATTAAAATTTTGGTTTATTCTATTTTTTAAATCAAACTAAATAAATTATGAAACCATCGATTTCGGTTTGATTCGATTTGATCAATTTGGCTTCCACCCCTAATGCTTAATAATCCCATACTGATTTTAGATAAGGAATAAAAGTAGTTTATATAGTTCAACTAGTTACTATCTAAATAATCTAGATTAACTGTTTTAGATCGAAATTGAGTCATAAAACAGTAGATTATTTGAAGTTAGTTTCAGGTCAAACTGTTATAATTTGATATCAAAGTCACATTAGGTTAGATTATGCGGAGTTGGTGGGCCAACAAGGAAAAAGTCATTTCGTAGAGTAGAGCACGAGATTGAGTCATCCGAAACACTAACGAAACATAATACCCAAGGCCAAGTAGGCTAGATTAAAAGTCTGAGCCGAGTTATAATTAAATATAAGCTAATTAGTAGAATTGCAATGAGGACGTTGCATCCTAAAGAAGGGAGAGTGTAACTGCCTACACCGTAAAGAGAGGTGCTTAGTAATCCCACATTCACTTTAGATAAAGAATAAAAGTGATTTATATAATTCAGCTAGTTATTATCTAAATAACTTGGATTAACAGTTTTAAGTCAGGGTTGAGCCATAAAACAACATGTTTTTATTTAGATAGTAACTCAATATTCAATTCCTATATAAACCTCATAAATTTAGAAAACACATCCCAAGATCGAATGAATTTCACCATAGAAATTAAATAAGTTTCACCATAGAAGTTAAACTGGTTTCCTTGGACCGTTGGACAGAGGCTTGATGGCTACAGAGATGGGCTGACTCTAAATTCTAGCCGAGCGATAAATGTCGATCTTTAATGCAGTGACTTTTGGTTTAAGCCACCAATGGCGATGAAAATGATGGTGGTTGTGGGCTTTGATTGTTGGCAACTCCAACACTGGCAAAGGGCTCCACTGTTGCTTATTGTTCCTCTCTACACTGGTGCTCGCTGCTTCTCTCTCCTTCTCTTTTGATCTCTCTCTCTCTCTTTTTCAATTACATAAAAGTATATAAATATAAATATATTATTTATAAATGTAAATAAAAATCCACATGACATTTCGATTGATATGAATTAATATTAAAAATACTAATTCAGATACGAGGTAAGTATTTTGATAAAATTTTGGCTGAAAAAGGGCAATAACGATTATTATTGCGAACAAATCGAAGTTGAAATTTTTGTGCAATAAATCGAAATCTAAAAACATTACTGAATTAAGAGCTAAGTTCAAAAACAATGAATAATTTAACCCTAATTCCTTATAAAATTGTTTTCGTTGGTAAATTGTATAGCTAATTCAAATGTTTTTTATAATGTATATGAATGGGATGAATTAGTAGCCTGTATCACTTAAAACCTCAAAAAAAATGACCGATAATTTTCTTGCTACAGTCATTCACCCTTCCCCAATTTTGCAAGAAAAATACAAAAACAAGAAAATGAAAAGAAGAAAAAACTAAAAGCCCAATCAGCTATTGTTTAAGCCGAGTTTCTAATCTCAATAACAACCATATTTTATGCTATACAATGGTAAAAATTCCATTCAAATCCAAATAGACCAAACAAAATCGGAAACCGAAGCGCGAATGTAAGATGGGAATTTGGAGAAGAATCCAGAGAATACAGGTGTTGAATTTGCTTGTGAGGTTGAAACTTGCCTTGCATTTTTTATTATTTGCCTTCCATGGCATCTCCCAATCTCTATGTTGCTAGAGAACCCAAGTGTTAAATTTGCGTTTTTTTTTTTTAATTTAAGCAGGTTTTTTTTTTTTTTAATTTTTTAAATTTCTGTACATGAAGATGGTGATTGTGATTGGCATGTATACAGTTCAGTTCAATTCAAAGATTTAAAAATATCTAAATTAAAATTTTAAAAATTCAAAAATAAAATCATTGGTTTCGAATTGAATAAAAAGAATATCCGTATCAAATTATTTCAAAAATTCGATACGGTACAGTTTGAAAATTCGATTACAATTTGAAATTTTTTGGTTCGGTCTGAAGATTCAGGAATTTGGTTCTGAGATTTAGGAATTTAAATATAATTTTATAATATATAAAAAAATATTATAAATTTATAATTATATAAATAAAATAATATATATATATAAATAATAGTATATATACCATATATTATAAATTTATAATTATATAAATATAAAAATATGTATATATTATAAATTTATAATTATATAAATATACATAAATTAGTTAATTGATTTGGTATTTAGAAATTTAATTCAGTTCGGATATAGTTTGATTTTTAATACGGATATCAAAACATCTCCGATATTATCACGTTATACTAATTCAGTATGATTCCATTCAATTATTTTTCAAATTTTATTTTTTGTTTAAAAAATTTGAATGAAATCAAAATCTCGAGTTTTATGCTCGGCCCTTGTGATGATGGCAAAGACGGGAGTGTTTTGGACATTAAAGGTTATCGCTTCTATTGAAATTTTTAAATATTCTTTTTTCTTAATGAAAATTTTAAAATAATTAGAAAAAAAGATTATTATGATCAACAGAGTCAAACTTGAAAGATTATTATAGTTGATTTTTAAAAAAATAAGAATTACTACATTAATTAAGGAAAATATTGAAGACTAAATAATAATATTTAAAATTTTATTTAAGAGGCTAAAATTAATAGAAGAAAAAAATAAAGACTAATTATTTTTTAATAATTTATGTTTCATAAAATAATAATATTTATATTTTTTCATAATAAAGACTAATTATTTTTTAATAATTTATGTTTCATAAAATAATAATATTTATATTTTTTCATAAAATACAGTTTAATTAAATAAATCTATATTTTTAGTATGAAAAATAATTAAATAATTTTAAAATAAGGATTAATTAAAAATTTAAAATGATTAATTAAAAAAATTAAAATAATTATATAAGGATATTATATGCAAGGGTTTGGGAGACAAGTGGGGACTAGGTACGCGCACTGTACTTCTATGGCCTTTCAATGGGCTATTTGTATTTGGGTTTGCTCCGATAATGGGTAGACCTGTTGGGCTTGGGCTAAACTGCAGGCCTTCTGATCAAATTTATAGAACAACCCAAACGACGAGTCATTTATTTTCTTTAGTCAGAAACAGGGATGGTTATGGAATTCATGGATTGACAAGGTTTTTACTCAAGCTTCTGTGACTGATAGCTTCTATGACTTCTTGGAGAGTCCGTAAAACTGGGGAAGAAACCAAATCCAATGGTTATTCTTCTTCTTCTTTACTGCAATTATTTGGTTTTCTCTTCTAGCCTGTCAGTTGTTCGATAAAATTCTTAAATGGAAAATATACTCAAATTATCGTTTTGCTTGCAGGAAACTACTGAACAGAACAGGTGCAGAGAGTATGCAGATTCATCTTCATTTCGCCACTCTATATACTCAGAGGTGACTTGCTGTTATTAGGCATATAATATGCCATTTTTATTCCGCATAGATAAAGCAATTGCTCGAAACCAACACTTATTTGCAAATTGATATATTTTTTTTATGCGTGTGTTTGCAAGCTTTGGATGTGTAATGTGTTACGTTGCATTTATCACAAAACAATTTCAATATTTCATCAGTTAATTTCGATTTGGAAGATTGTTAGTTCCCTATTACTCGATTTGTATATGAAATACTTGCTATCAATCCAGCAGGGCTTTGATTTTGATCCTCATTACTTGCATTATTTTTGTTTCAAATTCCTAGGTGATTGCTTGTGAATTGTGTCTGTGATAAAACATTAAACTGAATGAAATGGAGGAAATAGATCCATATAGCTGAACCACCTAAATTTAGGGCTTAGTTGAGTTGAGTTGAGTGTATGATAGAACTGATTGTGATAGATTTGGTAAATATAAATAATTGTCCCTCTTATCTTGTTTAGGAGCTGTGAAGATTTTTGGATTGTTTTCCCGTACCAATATATGGTTGCATATAAGGACCACAGTTATAAAATTATATTCATGATACGTAATTGACAAAGAGCCTTCGTTGCTTCATGAAGATTTACACAGCTGTACTGAGTTTTTTTTTACTGCAAATATATAATCTTTCAAGGTTCCTTAACGATGATTAGTTTTCGTTTTACTAACATGCTGATAAAAGATTTAAAGTTTCTTTCCTTTATATAACTCAGTGCTGCAAGCAATTCATGATTTACTTTGCCTTCCATGTTGAATGGTCTTTATTTGAGGTCGGATGGGAGCATATGGTGAATTTAGCTGGAGATTTAGAGTTTCTTTCCTTTTATGTAAGATGCTTTTTCTATTAATCCAATGCTATAGGGCCATTCACGATTTACTTTGCCTTCAATGTTTAATTGTCTTTATTCCTCTTCATATACAGATTATGCCTACAACAATAGAAGTTCTTTTGTCTATTCAGATTTTGATTATGCAAATACTTAGTGTTTAGATGCGCAAAACCTTAGTATAGTGTTTGTTTCAGAAGAAGATAGAACAAGCATCTGGCATCAACAAATGAAATATTGCTTCAAAAAAAATTGTGCTTGCCATTACTAATCCTGCCAAGTAAAATCTGTCTTGCTTAGTTGGTCCTAGTGTTATCTTATCAAAGCAGGGAAAGCTAAATTATTTATACAACACCTGGAATCAAGGGACTGCCAGTTTACAATTTCAGAACATTGCCTTTTCTCTTCTGGGAGACTGTTGATAAGTGCCAAATATGATATAATAATTGACTTAATTCATCTAAATTGTTCTTTATCTTTTTATTTTCCTTATTTTGTCTAAACTTTTTGTTAGAGTTTCATTTTCATGAGTTCTTTAGGAAATTTGGATGATTCAGCTAAAAAGAAAGGCAATTGGAAGCTCGGAGGCGTTAGGAGTCAAAGATAGTACCAAAGAAGGCCAAAGAATGCAAATTGAAGCTACAAAGAAGGGCATGGTTGTGCACAATGAAGTGCATGGCCGCGCAAGTTTGGCAAGAGCAGAAAGTGCGGAAATTAATGAAGATTAGAAATGCACGGCTGTGCAGATTTTTTTCCCTCTGCCTGAGATTTGGAAATTGCCAAAACAGGAAGATTTAGCTGCGTCTGAAGCTGATAAGTTGCATGATTTTGGGGATTTTGATGAAGAGATTCTCTTAGTTCGATCCTAATTCGATGCAATTAATTCTTGGTGATCTTCCTAGCCTTTTAAGGATTTCTAAACCTTCCTAAACTCTAAATTCAAACTCTATATATAGAGGAAGTTTGTCAATGTAAATTATGGAAGTTCTTCTATTCAAGTTTTTTTTCTTGTTCGAGTTCTTAGTTCAAGAGGCATTGGAGAGAAAGAGCTCCTGCGTGACAATATAGAGTCGCATCAATCCAATTCCTTTACTAGTGTTTATTCTCAAACTCTTCTATTAATTTAGTAAAATTCAATGTTACTTTTAATTTTTTTTTAGTTTTAATTGTTTTTCTTGTCTTCTCCATAAGTAACTAAACTCATTCTCTAAAATTTAGATATAAGCTTTTGAACTAATTTATACTTATTTATTTTTGATTAATTGATTAATTTATTGGAATTAATCTATTATTTTAGAACTTAAAACTTGTAGTTAACTAGCCATTAATTACACTAAAAAATAGCATAAAGAACAGGACATATTGTAACTGATTCTTGACTCTTTCAACTGAATATCTGCAGCATCTTGAGTCACATGGTTCAACAATAATTCTTTTTGTGTTGTTAATCTGAAACAACCATCTCCTGCCATGTCTTTTCGTCAAATTGATATAGGTAAACTGGTTTTACTTATGCTCATTGAACATATCAACAATTTCAACATGGTCACTACACTTCAGATTGTTTCAATAAGGGCGCTATTACTAGATTATAATAGAATTTCAGCCTTTGACAAGATAATTATGTAAAATTTTTCTAATCTAGTTCTATGATTAAAAAATAGGCTATTGTAATTTCTTGCTTGGTTAACATACAACAATTTCTGCTAAGTCTCCAAGAACTTTTAGCAATAGTGATATTACAGAAAAAAAAAATCAAAGTTGAGTATTTTTCTAGTGAAAAATTGAAGTTGAATGATTGTGCTGAACTTCACTGATTGGTGATCTGGGGTGAAAGTAGCCCTTCTCCATATATGTTCTTGCTTCCTCATTCGGAATTTGTCATACTTTATTTTTTTTCTGCTTCAAGCAGCAAGATATTGCTCATCTATATTTTTATTGGAGTCTCTCTTTCTCCAATTGCCTGAATTCCCATCTAATTATTTCGAGTCAGGAAGTCATCCATTTTCTAGAAAAAAGTTGAATTCATTGCTTTGTTAGTTATGGTAAATGCTGAATACTCCGCACACAAATTATTTTACAGGACGAAGGACAACATTTCTAGAAAATCTTGTATCCATTCTGGAGACTCAACAGCCAAAGCCCCTAGATATCCACAAGAATGATCAACAAGTTGAATCTGGAATTTGTTATGCTCAATGTCTTCCAATTGGTAATGATAGACAGCATAATTGCCTGTCACGTGTTTATAAATTTTATCTAAATCATTGATTTTAAAATTTTCATTCAGATGACGAGCTTGGACCTAGGAGTGGGACTGGAACTGACTATACATGTGATAATAGCAACTGCAATAGGGCATTCCACAGTGTTTTTCTTGGGGACTGGTTGCGTTCTATCACGATAAGGCAGTATGTTCACTTTCTAGAATGCTTCCTTTATTTGATCCACACATCTGCACAGCTTTAGTTGTGGTTCCCTTTATTTTGTAATAGGGGATGTTTAAGTTCAGTTTGCTGCATTTCTGCCAATTTGCCATTGATAACACTTGTCCACCTAAACGTTCAACCTTGCTCTTAACTGGGATAACTCTACTCTGAAGTGTTTTCTTGTACTTCTTCATGCCCTTTCTTGCACGAGTTTTCACATGCCTGCGGGTGAGACCCACTGATCTGGTTCAGCAAAGCCATTCAACTAAATTGAATCAATCTGCAAGGCAACATGTGGCGACCACCTCTTTTGAGAAGTTCAAGAGGGTCCAGGTGATGGGACATTTAGGCGTGCTTTCAGTATCAGAATCTTTTCATTTTCTATACAATAACAATTTTCTGAACCAACCTCAGAAATAATTAGACACGTCTATGGCCAATGACAAAAAGTAGCCATTAAATGCAGTGAAACAACATAATTTTGTTGCCGACACTGGTGAAGAATGGCTGCTCTCTTTGGTGGCCTCACTCAATCTCAGATTTTCGTTTTTAAACGCTCTGTTTAGTACTATTTGTTTGTGTACATCCTGGAGGGAATCCGGGAAAGCAGAATTACCCAATGACAAATCCAAACAGTATACACTGCTTATGCATTTTTCCTTGATGAGCCTGTATATCCTTAACTGCTATTAGACGTTTCCCAGTTGCCCATCAGTGGCACACAGAGAAACACTTGGCTGCCTTCGATTTTTGTTCCTTCTTTGGTATTTTGTTAATGGATTTATTGGTTTATTTTGTAGATCATTTAATGTCCTATTTGGAACTGTCCCTACTGTTTGGAGCCAGTTGCAGTTAAAATCAACGACACAAAGCAGTAAGTTTAGGTCTTTATCACATTCTTATATTTCCAGTTGATTCATTTTTTGACCTTATTCTTGAATATTAATTGATCAAGAGTTAGTTAGCGAGTGCATACCTAATTAAAGAATGAAGGTTTTTGCGCATACCTAATTAAAGAATGAAGGTTTTTGCCTAAGTCAAAGGCATTAATGTTAAGCAGCATCCAATGAAGCCTCATGGTTCATACCACGCACTTCTTATCACTCATGTTTTTACTGTTCCATTAACTGCGACCTGCTATCCAACAATGATATGCAGTTTTCAATCCATTATTTTTTGTACTAACCTTATCTGTCGGTTTTTTTTTTCATGCTTGATTGGAACTTGCCAAAGAGATCTTGTTATCACCAAGTTACTGCTTGGTTAATTTGGCATTGCCGATTGATCTTTTCATATTTCTTGGGTATGTTTGGCTTGCTAGCTGCAGCATTGCATTGACATTGACAAGGTAGTGATGCAAATCAAGGTACTACAAGCAAGCAAAGCAAGGATCCAATGCATTTTAAATGAACTTATTCAAGGCTTGTGGAATAATTTATCTACCATTAAAGATTGCAAGGAAGAGTCAATCATCAATCTAAGCATTCAAAAAAATAAATCAAGCTTGGTGACAATGATTCATATGCAAGAAGGAATGATTCATATGCAAGAAGGAGCTATCATGTTGGAATAACAAATCCAACTCTTTCTGAATTTGAATTGTTCGAACATATTTATCTTGTGTTGAGCCGCTTATATTTTGTTTTAGTCCATAGTTGAAAAAGACGTATTTTAATTACTTAATTAGTGAGTTTTGAGACTTTTTTTTATGTTAACTTAAAACCCAAAACGAATTTAAACTTATTTTTATCTTATTTAAAAGTTTATCCTTAATTAGAAAGCTTATCCTGATTTAGAAAACTTGTCTTTAATCAGGAAACTTAAATTAGAGTTTTTATATATCTAAGTCACTATAAATACTTAGCTAAACTCATGTATTTAAAAGACTTCGAACTTTTGATTAATATAAATTTTGTGAGAAATTCTCTCAATTTTGGTTGTTGGAATCAAATTAAACTTATCAAGCACATGTTGTTATTAGGGTCGCATATCATGTCTAAAGGTGTTGGGTTTCAAAGCAAGTCGATTAGAGTTCGCGTGAGGTAGTCTATTTTTTTATTAAACCATTATGGAGAGAACCAAAACCACGTTTTCCTCCCCATTTGCATTTGCATTGGCTGATAAGACAAACGCAACCAGTTTATCTTTCGTGGTTTTATTGGCTATAGCTTAGCTTCAGAGGATGGCATGGTCCCCCTACTTTGAATAGCTGAGGCCAACTATTGCTGAGAGAGAGAGAGTTTTCTTTTATGTATTGTTTGACGTGGTTGGATGGTGTTGCCTGCCTTCATTTAAACTTCTTTTTGATACTTTGCATAATTATCTTCAATTTTATTAATTCTGGTCATATATAGTTTGACATGATAAGAATGAATTTCACTTATTGCAGCAAATATCACTTGACATGCTTTAGAAAATGAAATTCATTTCAGTGTGAACCTTTAGTTATTATTTCTTTTAGTGTCTAGGTTGACAATTTAATGACAAAATAATTGTAATAATAATTGAAATTTCTTATCAAAATAAAATTAGAGATTTGGATATTATTTTAAGAAGTGCTGACATCTAACATTTGTTTTGTTTTTGTTAGTAATTGTTTTTAAAATCTTCATTTTAAGTAATAGTTGGCATTCCATTGTTCCCAACCCAAATTGCATTTGCTAAATCATGTCAATATATTTTTATATTGAAAATTCATAGTTATTCATGCTAAAAAAAGAATCAGAAATGGTTTGACATTTAGAATTTGATGTAATGTTTTTTTTTAATGGCTTTACTTTTGAAATTTAAATTTAAATCCAATAATAATTTCAAATCATCATCTATTCAAGGTGAACTTTAGGAAATTGATTGTTAGGATTTGAACTTTTTGACACATATTTATACTACGAATCATATATATTGCTACGTACAAACCTTTTGGTTTCCAAGCTTTCAACTATAAACTGTGTTTTATTGCTAGATTAGTTTCAAGAGTGAAGAATTAAATTCACATAGTTTATAGAATGTGTATATTGGAGCTAGATTTTGGGAAAATTTTAAACAATTTATTTTTTTTAAAAAATTATATATATATGCAATATACCCACAATCTATGAATGAGTTCTTTTGGACATATACAAGCTAGCTATTGATATGAGAGTCCATTTTAAGCCTCATTTCTTGCCTGAGCCAATGACCACCACATATATATATAACCCAAAGTGGTAGTACAAACTCTTGGGTTTCAGGGACCATGTGAATCATATTGTTGAAAGCTATTAATTAAATAAAAGGAAATATCATCAAAGAAGGGGACCATTAACATAAAAAGTAACTAAAACGGGAACAAATTCAACATAATATATTTATATATAGTGTATTATATATAGATTTAGCAATTTTCTATTGGCTTGTATTTTATCATCATTATATATGCATGGACCATTTAATAGGCCAACCATTTTTATCTGGTTCAAGTTCAACAATTGCAAGTACATATAATTTAGCTTCACATTTGAAAATTGAAGTATATAGATAATTAACTCTTTTCAGAATCATAAATTTTTAATGCACCAGAATTTTATTATTTTCTAATTTTTTGGCACAAAATAATGTGCACCATATACATGCACTTGTGCTTACACTTTGAAAATCAAACAAACAACCATAGAAATTTAAATTTTATTTATTATATTATTATTATTATTATTATTCCCCTCCTATGCCCTCACAGTAACTTGCATGGGTAGATAATAATATTGTAAGTACGTACAACATATACATGAAACGTTAAAAGTATACTGACAATTTATATGTACCAAATTGCTTGCTTGATAGATTGAGTTGTGCTTTGTTTTTGCCTGCCTGAAATTTCAAATTCCGGCCATACACTCCGGTGGAGTGACCGGGTATCGAGACTTATCGGTACAGTAATCATAGATCATGTGGTTAATACGAACCCACCTGTATTTTCTAGCTTCCATGGCATTAAGGGCTTGATAAGTAGCACCTTCCCACCAATTTCTTGGGTTAGAGGCACAATTTGCTGGTCCAGGCACTGGACATCCCTCAATGTCAAAATCCTTGTAGTGTGCATAAAAAGGAGCTTTACTCCAATCAATTTTTTCTAATCCACCTCTTGTTGCCCAATCATCAGCTTCCCATAATGTTGAATACACACCCATTGGCTGAAACTTTGGATATGGAATACCTTTTGCTTCATTGTTTTT
This sequence comes from Aleurites moluccanus, assembly GCA_948193065.1. NCBI lineage: Eukaryota > Viridiplantae > Streptophyta > Magnoliopsida > Malpighiales > Euphorbiaceae > Aleurites > Aleurites moluccanus. The sequence goes on from CANXYC011570116.1 coordinate 26,345, forward strand.
GTAAACCCTTATCGGCACATCATCTACAGAAAACCTGCAACCCCACCAATAATATAACATCGTTTTCAAAATTATTTATTAATTACACATAGTTACAACTATCAACCGTACTACTGATCTTAATAATTATAGCTTAATAATATTAAAACTATAAAATTACAAATTACAAATTTTCTTTTAATTGATTTAATTTTAACTGAGTTAAAATTTAAAATCGGATGATTTTAAAACGATTTTCGAAGTACTAAATTCATTAGTTGAATTCAAAATTGAAGTAATATATAATAATTGTGGCCTCTCAATTAATAGTGTCTGTGTTTCATTTTCTATTTTTTATTTCTTTTTATATATTATATCATATATGAAAAAATATTGATTGTCAAAATATTTTTAAAAAGTAACGAGATACATAAAAAAAGTCATGATATAGGAGATGAAACAAGCAATAAACAAAGGAGAGTATATTTGACCTTATGTGTGAAAACTCTACTAATATTAAAGTTGCCCTCTTGTTTAAGATATCATTGATATATTGATTGATATATAATTATATACATACGATCTGCTAACTAATTAATTAATTAATTAACTTACACAATGTGGTGATGGTTCCAGAGAATAGTGTAGAGGTGAAAGTCTGCAGAAGGGTCAAACCACAAGTTAACTCTTTGTTCTTTATCACCTTTTCCATGAGCATAGATATTTGTTTGGACTGTATATGGTTGTCCTGACCTATTGCCCAAGAATTCAAAGTCCACTTCATCTCTTACATTGTCGGTGTTCGAATTCATCTACCAGTTAAAAAAATTAAAAAATCAATCAATCAATCAAAATTTCAATACTCGAATTATAAAAAACTAATTATTTTTTTTGTTGCAACAATAAATTGTTTGTGAGATATAAATTTACATAAAAGGCAGTGACAGTTCCGGCAGAGTCCCCAGGAACGAGTTTGATTCTCATGCTAACACGACCAAACAAGTACTGCATCTTTGAGGCAAACCCACATCCTGGAATTTTCAAAATAAAAAAAAAAATGTTGTATAGTCAGTTAAGTAACAAATTTTAGTTCAGCAGTATTCTAGACTTCTCCAGGATTATGACTTTAAAAGTTCGAACTCCTCATTAATTAGGAATTAATTAATGATTGTGTAAAGTTTTGTTGATTTGATCATAATAATGTAATTAATTAAAAGGGAAGGAGAGAATTAATTAATTAGTTAAAACATGAATAATTAGTATTATAAACCTGAATTTTGGTCTAGAATAAGTTGGATAGCTCTGCCTCCCTCAATTTGCCTGATATGAGATTCAGACCATGTGACTTTAAAGTCTTGAAGAAAAGTTGCTGGTCGAGCTGTGACGAGGAGAGAAGAAAATGCAAGAAAGTAGAAGGAAAGTAAGAAGAAAATAGGAATAGTGTTATTATTTCTTAAGAAGATACCCATGATTTTGATTTTGTACAGTGAGTGTTATAAAAATAGTAAAGAGAACTGGGATAGAAGAAGATTAGGTATGTGGTTTATAGAGTATTATGAATTGGGGTATATATATAGGTGAATAATATATATACCTCACCAATATATTTTATAGAAAGCAACATTTAGGAAATTTGCTTTCAAGTCCAGCTAATGGCAAGCCGTCGTTAGGCCCTACTCAATCATAACGACTGCCTAATTTAATATATGAAATAAATTTATATTTAATCATAAAACTCTACTAATCATTAACTGATTTAGTGTGTGAAATAAATCTAAATATTTGATATAGATATAAATATTTTTTGAGTTGTATATATATTAATAAAATTAAACTCCTAAATCAAGTGTTTATATTTAAATAATTTTTCATTCTAATTAAGAATATTAGTTGAAATCACAGTATTAATATATAATTTCTTAACTTTTTTATGACCTTTTAGCAAACAGCTAAATTTAATTTTTATTTAACGTTTTACAAAATTAAGACTATATTTATTATTTTTTTTCAAGTTTATTCCTATTTTCACTATACTAAACACCTTAATTAAAGCATTCAACTATTAATGGTATTAGGGTAAATTCATGTTTTAATTTTAAAATTAAAACTTAATTAGTATTTTGTTAATTTATATAAATTATCTTAAATATCAAATAAAAATAAAGAGTATTATTTAACTAATAATTTAATGATTGAGTATTTACCTTCTATTATATAATATTAAGGTTCGAATAATGACAATAACTTTTCATTTCAAAATTTTGATGTACCAAAAAAAGATAATTTCCAATACTACTATTTTAAAATTCAAAATTTATTAGCTAAATTTTTATATATGAATATGTATATTCTCTTTTATTGTCCCCCACAAGATTTTATTTCTCTCTCTTTTCGTTTACTATATTTGAAAGTGGCCATTTGCATGTACATCAAACTATTCGTTGTTTGTACTCTCAATAGCTACCAAAATTTAAGAGTCGTGCTTGCCCAACTCATTAGTTATTAACTTTATGAGTAGTACCGGCTGCATTTTCTTCGAATTTTGATTATTTTTATAAATGAAATTATATAATTTAAGTCATAAATATACATAAGTATTTTAAATAAATTTAAATTTCCCTTCATTGACCCAAAAACAGTCACATATCCATTTATAATTCACTGCAATCCATTTTATAGCAATAGCAATGGACAGCCGAGAGATGGCGATTGACATTTAACGCTCCGATTGACAGCCACTTACCTTTCTGGGACCTACTAATATGTAACCATTTAGGCCAATCACTTTCAACTCGAGTCTTGCTGTTTATATTTACACAATAATTTTTTGTGTTATATTTTAAGTATTTATAAAATTTTATAAAATTTTTTAAAAATTATAATTTAATAATTTTTTTATATATAATGAATTCAATGATATAAATACATTATAAATTTTATATATTATATTTAATAGTCTAAATTTAATATATTTATAATATATCATTAAATTTATTATATCAAATATTATTAAATTATAATTTTTAAATATTTTTATAAAATTTTTTAAATATCTAAACTATAATACATAAAGAGTTAATGTGTATACAACAGCCTCCCTCCACCTGTTTTAACCACAGAGTTTCACGATTTTTTTTTCTATACACAAATAATTAATAATTAATTATAGTCTCACTTTTGATCAATTTGTACACATGGCTGCTTCATCACCTATCATATTAAGCATCGGCTGTGCATTTCTTTGGAAGAGGCAAAATATTTTATCAAAAATTAGTACTTAATGTCTAATATTTCACTTACAATTTTTTTAAAATGTCATTGCAAAATGGATAATTATTAAGAAATTCTTATATTTATTTTAATATTATTTATTTATTTATTATCTTAATTTATTATTATTTTAATTTATATTTATTTTTTTAATTTTTTAATATTTTATATTTCTTAATTATTATTTTTATTTTTAAAATATATTTAATGAAAATATTATTATAATATTAAGATAAAAAATAATTTAAATTAAAAAATTAATGAAAATATTATTATAATATTAATATAAAATATAATTTAAATTAAATAATTAAATTGAGATATATTAAAAAAAATTATAATATTTATTATAGGACGAAGAGAATAATTTTAAATTGTAATCATTTAATTATAGACATATACTAGATTATTTTTATGAGTATTAAGTGTATTGAATACTTTCCCTTAGAAGTTAACAAGTTTGATTTTATTAGATTAAGAATTTTATTAATCTAATATATATACAATTAATAGATTAATATACACAATAATTATATTAATTTACTAGGCTAATAATTTAGTTATTAAATACGTATATCATATAGTATAAGAAAATAAAAATTAAAACATTAATATTTTCATTTTCTTTAAATATTTAGGATATTATCATAGAAAATCAATTTATTCAAACTTCTAATATAATTACATAAACCTTACAAAAATTATATAATTAAATATATTTTGGATTAGGGAATAATAGAGCATAAAAACACCAATAAAAAAGGAGAATTCAGAATATATGGGACCCAGCTATGGTGTCCTTGTAAAACTGCAATTGACAAATGGAAAGCTAAATGACAGAGATATCGCTTTTTATATTTCAATAATTGTAGAGGAAGAATCCTCCTTGCAATCAATCAGAAGATGCCACGTGGTTCTAAATTCTTGGGGAACTAGCCCACGTTTTTCAGTGTATTTCAGAGCCCCAACTACAGAGCCAGGTCATAATTCATGTAAACGTGGCATACTTTTATTGGTTAAGTGTTGCATGACTAGACATTAGCTAGTGGATAATGACTATATTGTCCTTTGATGGTGGGACCATAGTTTGACGTATTTGTCAGGTTGGAAAAGTGACGTGTCGACCCTCTTTCATTTGGGCACTTGTCAAATATTGATTGGTTAATAGATAAACGGATAGAGTGTTACTTCTATATTTCAGAGCTTTTTTCTTAAAAGTAAAAAAAATAAAAAATAAATATCATTTTGTAACAAAATCTATTAATTTTACTCATTTATATCAATCGCGCAGGCAATGGATGCGCTGTCTTCAGTCAACGGGTTGCACAATACACAGCGCATGTATATGCGCTATGCAGTACACAGCGCATGTACCACATGCGCTATGTACTGTGCAAAGCTATTAATTAATTTTAACTAAAAATATTATATTTTTTATCTATCTAAAAATTAACCCTAATATAAATTAACACTATCATAATTTTAACTAAAAATATTATTAATTAATTTTAACTAAAAATATTATATTTTTGTTTAGTTAAAAATTAACCCTAATATTTATAAATTTAATATTATCATGATTTTTTAACTAAAATTACTATTAATTAATATTTTAACTAAAAATATTAGAAATATTAACTAATTTAATAGTATTATTAAACTTTACAAAACGAATTTATTAATACTCAAAATGTTTATTTATATTGCACTAATATATTACCAAAATAATATATATATTCATTAAATTTAAAATGCTTCACATTTAATTAAAATACTCTAAATATTAATTTAAAATGTTACGCAAAATAATATTACTAAAATGAGAATAACTTTATAACATTTATAAATTAATATTAAAAAATTTAAACAACAATCAATCACAATATATATATATATAGAAAAAAAAAATAATAACTTAATGATTGTACGGTTAAACGAAAAATACTTAGGGAGTTGAAAAATTAAAAAGTCTAAATCTAACAAAATATTATTATAAATAATTAATTTACAAATTAATAAAAAAAATAA
>CANXYC011570641.1:0-14969 GCA_948193065.1 Aleurites moluccanus
AGAGGAACAAAAAAAAAAAAAAATTATAGATCTCGTATGAGTATAAGCTCTGATACCATGTGAAGATTATTATGAGAAGTTTGTATTTTTATTCTTAAATTAATCAAAGGAGTACAACTCTATTTATACACATCTAATAAAGCTAAAAGAGAAATAAATACAGAGCAAATAAAGATTCCTAATTAATATATAATTTTTAATATAAGTGGAATTCTTATTCTATAATATATGAAGTATACAGAATTTTTAATACAAGTGGAATTCTTATTCTACAATATAGGAAGTATCTTTAACAATGATAAATCCCCAGGTCATAGTAGTGGTCTACCACCCTCATCTGGTCGTTTCTCTAGTTTTTCACCTTTTGGGAGTAATTTTAATGTGAAACCTGAGCCATCATCCTCTGCATTTCCTCCTTTGGCTCCAGGAGCTAGTTCTTACTAGTTGTTTGATAACTATTAACATCACCGACAATTTCAATTTTGAGCTCGGATGGATTTGCTTAGAAAAAGAAAATGGGTGGGTCAATTTGCTTATTGTGAAATGAAGAAGAATATATATTTTAATAGGGATATTTCAAGTATTTTAATAAATATTTTAATTAAAAATTAATTTTTAGATAATTGACTGATGAAAAATGGAGACAAAAATGAACGGAGTGATCTCATAGTCAAACAGAATAAAAATACAATGACTTTTTAGTATAAATTTGAAAATGCAAAAACTTTTAATATAATTTGCTAAAATGCAGAGATCTCATAATAATTAACCCTATTAAAAAAGTTATTAGAAATAAAATATATGATTAACGCGTTATAAAATAAATATAGATAAAAGTATTTCATAAACATTTAAATATTTAAAAAAACTTTATATTACCACTAAATATAAAACCTGAGCAAAGGAATCATGAAAATTGCACTCATAAACTAATGACATCTATATTATAAGGAAAAACACGATAGATGTATCTTGTACAAATTTTCATATATCCGAGCGATTACTTGACACACAGTTGGCTTACTCACTCCTGCTACTCCCAACACCAGCTCTTGCAGCTCTTATAATACCCATTTCCATTTCTGTCCCCATTCATCATCATCAACAATAATGAATCATCAATTCATCATCATTGAAAATCAACTTCTTTAGATGATGCTTAATAGAACAGAAGTCCATTAATGCATAAAAACTCTATTATCTAGCTTATGACCATCAAATAATCTTTTGGGATAATTAATTCAAAAATTCAATAACAGTGTGACTGATAAAAAAAATCATGGAACTTGTAAAAAAAAAATTAAAAATTTCACAGGAAGCATAATTAAACTTAATCTGCAAGAAAAAAAATTGACTGCCAGCTAACCTCAACCCAACCAAAAGCAAAAATCTTTGGATACATCAATCCTGTCTCTTATTTACATCTGCTAAGATATTTCAACAATAACAGTCACACTACATTTTTATTCTCACACTCTTCATTTGGTATCCAAAGTCTCTCTCTCTCTCTTTCTCTGAATCCTTTCCTCTTTTGGGTTCTCTGCAACTTTACTTTCTTGAAGCTTTTTGTCACAGAGAGGGAAACAAAATCTTATATTTATTGGCCTCAAGACTCTTTTTATACAAATCTTTTGAAAGCTCTTTTTTTTTTGGTTCTTTTTTATTCCTGTTTGATTTTTAATTGATCTCATTTTTTGAGGCCATTAAAGATCGGTTCTTGACAACAATGAAATCTTCAACTCAACTATTTTTCAACTCATACCAAATCGGACCAGGTATTTGAAATTTCTCTTTAGATTAACTTGTCGATATCTGCAGCTTATTGGGTATATAAACCAAGTGTAATTCATTTTGGAAAATCAAGAACATAAATTTGACAAACAAAAAAAATCTAAATTATCAACAGTAAAAAAAATCCCTAAAAAAATAAAATTACCTTCAATAATAGAGAAACCAGAAGGAAAAAAAAAGAGAGAGAAATGGACTGTTTAAGAAGAGAGAAGAAAAGAGAAGGTAGAGAAAAGAAAGAATATAGATTATAGAGGAAGATCGGTGAAGTTCTTATAGAAAATAAGATAGAAAGAAATAGCGTAAAAGTAAATTAACAACCGTTTAGTTCCAATAAACAGAAGACACAAAAGGCACAAATACCCCCAACCATACGACACCGTTTTCCAAGAGATTAAAAAGCTAGCAAGTGTACTACAAGAAATCATATTGTCATTAAAATTATTACCATAAAAAATACATAATTTTTGCAATATTTAATGTAGTAATGATATTATGATAATTAAAAAAAAAATAATTACCGTAAAACTTTTTTCATGATAATTTTTCAAAAAAAGTGATGAATTATTAAAATAATAAATTATAAATATTATTTTACGTAATAATTATTTATTTTTTGTCACATAAAATTTTGAATAAATATTTTTTTGCCGCATAATTTTTTTCTTGTCATAAATTAACTTAAATATAATTTGGAAATTAATTTTATGTTAAATAATATAAAATTAAGTTATCATTTAATTTTATAATAATTATTTTTTATTAAAATTAAAAATATTATCACAAATATTTTAATTATTTATAATAATTATTTTGTTATCACTTAAATTATTATCATAAAAAATAAATAATACGTGACAAGATTTTTAACTTATCACGAAAATTAATATTATAATATTATCGTGAGCATAGAGAAATAATAATGATTAAAATAAAAATTAATAAATATTATTTTTTCATAAATATTTATTGTTGCCATCTAAAATTTTTAAATGACAATTTTTCTATTGTCACAAAATTTTTTGTGGTTAATATTGTTTCATTTATGACAATAATTTTACATTCCCATATGATTTAAGTTATTAGTTATTTTCGTGTTAATAAAAAAAACTTGTAATAAAAATTTAACAGTTTTAAGCAGCTTAATATAAATTATCACAAATTATAATTTTGAATTTGGATATTATATTATAATAACTATTTTATAATTATAATTAAAATATTATTTATGACAAATATAAATAAAATATAAAATTAAAAAAATTATTATGTTATAAAATATATTTTAAGAATGTTATTTATATTAAATTTGAAAATAAATAAAAAATTTATTTTATAAGTGTAATTAAAAAAAAGTGGGAGAAAAAGAAAAAAAAAAAGTTGAAGATAGAAAGAATCTATTTGTTTACCTTTTAACGGGTTTCAATGAGAATACCTTTGAACCGGTTAGAGTTAAATCTTATTTGATAAAATCAGAGGAAGTTTTTAATGGCTCTCAATTTAAGTCGAAAATTCTTGATCGAATGAAATAGAGGGAGGTCTGAATATATTTTTTTACCAAATTACCAAATTTCAATCCACATATGATTTCTTATTTAATATTTATCTTATTCGAGCTAGTTTATGGTGGTGGTCTGGCTTCATAGTGCTTTTGACACATCAGGATGCACCCAGTTTATAGATATATCTTTCCCTCTGCTTATTTAAATTGGGATAAGACAATATTAACATTTCAAAAATATAATCGCTGAAAACTATGTCCCCTTCATTAAAAATTACATAATTAATAATAAATTAATTCTTAAAATTAAATTAATTATAAATATATTTAAGTTATATTACAAAAAATTATTGAATGATGTTTTGATTAGATTATATAATGAAAGCAATTAAATAATTTTTTAAAATAATTCACAAAATTAAAATAATAATTTAAATTTCATTTAAATATTATATTATTAAATATTTTTTTTCATTTATCTCATAACTATTCAAACTTATAAATTATTCAAATCTTTTAAAAGTTTAGCTTTTGACCAGTTTTATCAAAACTATCTTAGTATTAGTTTAAGATTCTAAAAGCCCTTCCTTTGGTTTCCAATACTAAGCAATTCACCTCCTCAATCTTTATTAGAGATATTTTCTATATTATAAAATAGAAATTTCACTTGTATTAAGAATTATATATATTTCTTATATTGTAAAATAGGAATTACACTTGTATTAATTAGGAATAATTATTTGTTTTATATTTATTTCTCTTTTAATTTTATTAGATATGTATAAATAAAACTGTACTCTTTTGATTAATTTAAGAAGAATAAAATACAAACTTCTCACAATAATCTTAACATGGTATCATAGCTAATACTCCTACGAGATCTATATTTTTTTTTCATCTTTCTCTGTGCCTCCAATAACTCTTGTTTCTTTTGTCTTTCACAGTCCTCCATAATTCTTTTCTAATGGCTTCTATTACTCCTTCATCCTATAACCCAATTTCTTTTATTCCCTCTACCCACACTCATTAAAATTTCTCCATAAAATTAACCAGAAAAAATTATCTAATTTGGAAAACTCAATTTATTCTCCTTCTTAATTATAAAAAACTTACTTCTTTTATTGATGGAACTACTTCTTCTCTTCCTTTAACTATTTTGAGTACTGGTAAAAATTCTCAAGAAATTTCAAATCCTACCTATGAAACATGGTTTTTACGTGACCAGATGTTTCATTCCTGATTACTCTCATCTCTTACTGAGGAAATTTTTTCATATGTGTTTGGCCTTACTACATCTTTACAAGTATGGCAGGCTCTTTGTCATGATATATGCCATACATCTGCCATACATTCTGATAATATTACAAATATATGAATCCACAAAATATGCCATTTAATTATATATCATCCATTTAACATAACTAATTTCAGTTACATGTTCATTTCCTAGCTAACCAGTACATACCCATGAAGCAGCTAGATTATGAATACCAAAATATATATATTGTTCAAAATAATAGAACTGTCAATACATCTGAAATCAGTGGAGGAATTTCCAAAGAAGTAGAAGTCTGGATTTTGCAACTCTAATCCTTTCCTGAAAGGGGAAACAAATGAAAATGTGAGTATAGATGATACTCAGTTAATTCATATGCATCGCAATAAACAACAGGCATTATAGCAAAGGTGTCAATCATAAGATAATAGGGTACCGAATAAATGTCAAGGTACAGTAAGCTAATAATCCAATATATAAGTTTGGTATCATATATGGGATGACAGATATAGGGATGGACTGTATGAAAAGAAATCATACAGTCTCCAAACAATCAAATGCGTTGGACCATGTAGGTCCTAGATCATCCATATCAGGGCAAATAAGCATAAGGCTGATCACGCCCTATGACTGGGACCATAACCCTTCCCAGTTAGGGTACAAATATATAATTTGCATAAGGTCAACAGTATTTCCCCACTCCCCTGTCGAATCGAAAGTTCTGCCATAACCATATCAAGGTCAATAACAAGGGATACCATTAACAACAATGGCATCCGGATTCAGTCAATCAATAAGTTCAGTTCAATATCAATCATATCAATATCCAATATCAATAATGGCTATGCCATATACAATATCCAATATCAATCAATAATAGGTTTAGTATTCATAAGACAAAATAAGGTTCATGAGACAAGAAGATACGGTTCGGTAATCCAATAAGAAATATCAATGAAACAAGGTTATTTAACAATAAATGGTTTATTTAACAAAGAAATTTGGATACAAATTTAAAGGAAATCCAAAAGTACCACAAACTCATGTTTCGACCATTTGGGGGTTTTTCCCAAATGGCCCCAAATGGTGTCCAACAATCAATTAGGCAAATTCAATAGGATAAATGATGCATGTAGAACTCACCTCAATTTTTCAATAGCCAATAACTTAGCCAAATTCACCAATTTCCTCCAAAATCCTCAATTTGGCTACTTTGAGAATTCAATTTCCAAAATCTACAATTTCACATTAAATTGGTAATAAATTTTCTGTTCTCTTATACTCAATTAACTGTTTTCATCATCAATTTATGAATCCCATCACTAATTTATCAAATCTAAATTCAAAGTTCTAAATAAACCCTAGAGTTTAGGGATTTCAATTAATTAGTGTTAATCTATGTAAAATAACACTAAACCTATTTATTCTAACCTAAATAATATATGTTACATTAATAAAATCTAACAAATAATCACTTACCTCAAATGAGTGTCAATGGCAGAAATTATTCTTCTCTGCCTCCAAAATATTTTCTAGCCCTTTCCACAAGTCAAAAACGGAATGTGATAGTCACAGAATATTTCTTTGTGTTTCCATGAATTTTCTCCAGAGATTTTGATGGAGAAATCGCTAAAACGATGAAGAAGAAGAAGAAACAGTGTTTCGGCTCCTTTGGGAGAGAAGACGAATACACAGGTCACGGGAGCAAAAAAAGAAATAAAAGGTTTAAGTGTTTTTAATTTCCTCAGTTACTGCCCTTTTATAATAAGTTACTGCCTCTTTAATATAGGCTACTGCCTCAATAACGAAATTAATTTATTTCGCTCCGCTAATTCAAATCTGCCATTCCAGCTCACAAGTTCGCCAGCTCGCCAATCCTTGCTTGCCAATGCTTCCTCGCATTGCTGGCTCGCCATACCACTTCGCATAAGCTAGCTCGCATATGCCTCTTCACACTTCCCTCTTCGCATTTCCTCTTCGCACTTTGCTCTTCGCAATTCCTCTTCGCCCTTCCTCTTCGCATTTCCTCTTCGCCATTCCCTCTTTTATCATTTCCTCTTCACATTTCCTCTTCGCCATTTCCTCTTCGCCTTTCCTCTTCGCCATTCCCTCTTTGCATTTCCTCTTCGCCATTTCCTCTTCGCCTTTCCTCTTCGCCATTCCCTCTTCACCATTTCCTCTTCGCCTTTCCTCTTCGCCATGCTGGTTCGCCATTGCCTCTTCGCAATGCCGGCTCGCACTTCCCTCTTCGCACTCCCAGCTCACACTTCTTCTTCGCGAGGCCAACTCAGCAAAGCCAGTTCGCCTGGCCAGCTCGCTAATGCAGGCTAAAAATACTCTATCCCAACTTATGCAATTCCCTACTGACCTGTAAATTTTCTAACTTCCAGCACTTAGAATATTTTTACCAATTTAGGAACTCAATCTATCAATCAATATTCTATACTGAAATTTCCATTCTCATTTACAATCATTATTCCAGAATAATTAAATAAGTAGGAATCATACTTACTGCCAAATAGATTAATTTAGCTAAATAAAATTTTAAAATTATACACACACACACACACACACACACACACACACACACACACACACACACATATATATATATATATATATATATATATATATATATATATATTCGAAAATAACATATGAAAATGGTAAGTGTTACAATTTACATATACATATACAATTACACAATATGTCTATATGACAAATCCATTGGGTCAATGAACAATACTATCAATATGCCTCAAGAAATGTTACCAATTCATCATTCCGCAAATGATAGAACAATCGATAATTAATAAATATAGTAGGGCAGTAACATCACCTATAGAATAAACACATACTTGGTCGAGCATACGCCTAGGGCATGATGCCTTCCTCAAGTGAGAACACTGAAAAACATCAACTGAGTCGCTGATGCATATGGTCTAGCAAATTTCTCCCTCATTGATAAATGCATAACTTCATAAATGTGGTCCATGATTTTGTTATAGCTTGGTGGGTACAATGAACAAATAGTGACCCAAGTAGCCTCTCAATAACAATAATCTATAATAATGTCTTTTAGCCCAATAATGATAGTCAATAACACCGAATAATAAAATATATTAATGAACTTTATCTGTGGATCAATAACCAAGTCAATAAAAAATAATAAAATGGCTTATTAAAAAGAATGGACGTAAATGATTATTTACAATGGATTATCAATAACAACAATCAATCAAAAGAACATATATACATATATATATATACACAACAATTAAAGGATCACGGTGGTTCACCATGTATTAATATATTTCATAACTCAACTCAACTCAACTCATGTCATAGCCTTGCAATGAAGCTCAAATCATTTTTATTTTAAGCTTGCAAAGAGTCACCTTAAGTCCTTGGTTCACCTCTTAACATAAATCAAAACATAATTTCAAATTAGAGTTTTCTTACCCCATGAAGATTCAAGTTAAACTCTTATGATTTTGAACTTCCTAGAGTCCATTTAAATGTTTTCTAACTTTAATTTAACCATTAATAGAAGCATAATGAAAGACATAGAGAAATAATTACTATTCATTATACTAAACACCATATAAGTTATAAATATTCTTACCATCCAGCCAACCATTAATACTCATTAATGCTTACTCAAAGCTCATAATAACTTCTATAACTAAAGGTGGAACTTGAGTTTTCTTGGTTAATTTTCTTTCAAGATTTAAGTAATTGACGGTGGGTTTAAGTGTAGAAAGAAAGATTTTCTTGTTATCGTTTAGTGGATTCTAGAATAAAGAGGAAGGAAAGAAATACTTAAGAGTTGACTAATTAGTGACAACCACAATGGATAATGGGCGTTACCTTATGGTAACACTTGTTACCTACACTTTTGGGCCATTCATAGGTGTTCTAGATGGATAACGCTCATTACTTAATTTTCTTAATTTAGTCAATTTTGGATAGAGAGCAAAATAACGCTCGTTATTGAAAAGGTAACGTCTGTTATTTTTCTTTTCACGGGCGTTACAGAAGGTCAATGCTCGTTATGTTTGAAACACAAATTGGAAATATTGGATAGAAGGAAAAATACCGTTGGTTGCAAGTAAAATCCAATTTAAAAAATCTAGACAAAAGGGGTATTTACACTCATTACCACCAAGTTCTCTTTCTAAAAAGCTTAACCACTTAGCTGTATTCCATAAGCTTCAATTCACATGCTAACTCTTCTAACAACCAATTCAAAGAATCTATCAAGCTCAAACATCACTTAGCTTGGCAAACATCAATCTATACTGCATAATCCATCAATTACACCAACATACACTTAAACACATCTATACACACAATGAGAACATGGCTAAGAACACGAGAACTATTTAGGGGCTATTACAAGAAATGATCAATTTATATCTTTTATATTTTAATAAGGTATGTCCATCAAATAACCGAATGAACATTATGATTAATTAGTTATCTAATTATTAATTGGGTTTAAGGATTAATAGTTAATTAGGTAGAAATTGGGCCATAATCTAACATGATCAATTTCAATGATAAAAGGAAAAATGAAAGTATCAAAAACTAAAAAATAGTGTGGCAACATATATTAATAACATATAAATAACGCATTAAAAATTTTCAATTGTAAATTTATATTAATAATAACTAGCAGATACTAAAATTCCAAAAGTACCTACAAATGAAATTTATAGGAAGGAATTCTCATATTCAAACGCGACTATATTGCATTAACAATTTCTCTTAGAGATGGCCGAGATTGCTGTCAATGATAACAGCAGCAAAAACGCTCGGTCGATTAAATTTCTTAAGTATTAATAAACGACTGGCCAGTATATAGGTGCAAGTAATATAGGTACAAGTAAATTATTCATGAATCAGTATCCCCTTAGTCACATAAATATCATATGGTCTTCCATAAATTTAGGAGCAGATAAAATATTTTTAATTAAAAAGTGATTTTGGAAGTGGGGTATATTACTCGTAGCTAAGTCTAATCCATGTTATCCATATTAAAAAACAAATTGATTAAGTATTTTTATTGAATACGTTTTACAATATATTCAAGTAATGTAGTTCCAATAAAATATTCAACAACATACATGTTTAAATAAAACTTCTGTCAAGTAAAAATAAAATACAATTTTTGCATAAAATTAGCAGTCGTAAGTCTTACCAGTTTGTACCTGTTGGGTGAAACAAGAACCTTTTCTGTGGATGAAAAAATTACACTGAATGCACTGAAGGGCCAAATCCTCGTAGCAGCAGGGGTCACCAACATTTTCATCATCAAAGAAAGGCTGAGAAAAATGATCACATGGGGTGTAGTGCTTTTTCCCCTTAACTAAGATGAAGGGTTTCTGAACTAAAGTAAGAGGATGTGGATGAAAATCAAATGAATAAGCACCACCAAAATTAACGTATGGGTACTTCCAAGAACACAATCAGGATGAGTAGAAATGTCATATTCTTTACACCCATAAAACCAGGGCACACAATCATAGATATGGGAATCTGGGTTTATTGTTAACTCGCATATTATGCAATAATCCTCAATGGATTTGTTCCCACCACAATTAAACGTGAGATGATGATTCTCATCAAATCTGTGTCTAGCAGATTTTGGTAAAGTAGCACATTTGAAGTCCAAGAAGAAGTTGCAATCCCAACATTCAAAATAGATGAATTTACCACAATAACAACTATAATTTCTTTGACGGAGGATGAGGTGGAGAGGGTGTCCATGGCATTGATGTTCAAGAGTACTTGTCACAATGGCAGAACATCGAAGATCGAGGTAAAAATTGCTCTTGTTACAATGGTAGCAAAATCTATGGCAATATTGATTACAAGCCTCACATTTGAACAATCCATCAACACTAGGTGCCTTTAAGAGAAGGGTAAGCGAGTGTAATCGGTGAAGTGGGTGTTTGATTTTGGTAAATAATTCAGAGCATTTTATGTGAAGGAACATATTACACTGTAAACAAGCATAGATTGGAGCTAAAATTGGTAGTATACACCCATCACAGCGTTTTGTTTCTCCTATTTCATTGATGTTTTTCAAGTCATGTTCATGACTAAATTGTTTCTCTGTGGTTTCTTCCTCCTTAACACTACGAATTTGTGATTCTAGGAATGAATCAGCTGCGAAATTACTATTTGGTTTGTGATTTCTATCTTCATATTTCTTTGCATAATTCACATGAACAATATAATCACAATCTGAACAATAATAACCTCCATGTTCCACCTGTACTCGGCCATGACAAATTCCACATGGTTGGACATATTTATTTTCTTGAAAGAAATAAAAGTGGGTCATTACACGTCTATACTCTGCTATTTTCATGGTTTTTGAAATTGAAATGCATTCTTTATGAACCATAACTTGACACTTAATACATAAATAAGGAGATTCAATCCCTTCGCTGCCACAAACATCGCAAGTGAAATTATTCGACATTAGTAAGCGAATGAATGGATGCGTGTTATTAACTGTAGGGTTACCAATCACGCAAGCCTGCAAGGCACAGTTGATGTCAAGATCGAATTAGCATTGGGAACAACTATATACCAAGTTATCCAAAGATTAATCACATAAATCACACAAGGCTCTTCCGGAATCATATTGCGGAGCTATGAAGAGGATAAGAGGATGTCTACGGTGCAAAGGGTGTTTGATTTCTTGAGGTAGCTCTGCACATTTCTTATGAAGGGAAAAGTTACATTTGGCACAATTGTAGCTAGGACTTGAGGATATTAGCTTCTTGCACCCACAAGAAGCAACTTATTCTCTATTTTTTTGCTCTTCATTGTAGATCAAAGGATGATTATGGCTGAAATGTTCAAGCTCCATCTCTGTGTCTCTCTCCCCTCGAGAAGATTACAGTATCTTCACATTAACCCCGCCTTCCCTTTTGGAAAAAAAAAAAATATTATGATACATATATAAAATAAATAATATCTATTTATTATACTAAAACAAATATCACCCGCATAAACTGTGTAAGAGCAAAACATATAAAACATAAATAGTTAAAATAAAATTAACAAAAATTAATTATGTTTTATATATAATATAATGCAGTGAAAATTGAATCATAAATGCCTTAAGTCATTATTTGTTATTTGTTGTAGGAATAGCTATGAATTATAGAAGAATTTTTTTGGATTTTTCTCTCAAATTCATATGGTAAATTTTTACATTATTGAGAGCAAACTTAAGGACATTTATATATACCTTTCACCATTAATAGCTCATCATAGTTAATGGTGATAATGACTAGTTATTTTCAGAAAATGGGAAATGAAAATAGGAGAAGTGGACCACTACCTTTAATAGAGTGGCCAACTCCATATTAAGGGAAAATAACTTACATTCTCCCACTTGGTCTACGTTTTCCACCATTTAATGTAATGAGAAATAAAAATATATGAATCATGGCGATAATACCTAAAATTAAAGATTCTCTTCCATGTATTACAATGTTTTACACTTCTCAACAATCTCTCCATATAACTTAATGAATAAACCATATGTTCATTCTAAGTCCTAACTTCAAAAATGTTTTCCAAAGCAAATAAAATTAATATGTATACATAACTCAATGAGAAAATATCATATTAAGAGTTTCATTAAAACAATATCGTTCTTACAATTACAACAAAAAATTACATTAAGAAACTAAGTTCCATTTTTTCAACATGATCCTTAAATTTATGTGGTGGCATGCCCTTAGTCAAAGAATCAACAATCATAAAATCAGTGTTGATGTGTTCAATATGTATTGTTTTATTCTTAACACGTTCTTTTATGGCTAGATACTTGATGTCAATGTGCTTACTTCGACTAATACTTTTATTATTCTTAGCCATAAAAACAGCAGCTGAATTATCTCAATACAACCTCAAATGCCTAAAAATTGAATCCATAATTCTAAGTTCATAGATGAAACTCTTCATCCATACACCATGTGAAGTTGCCTCGAAACAAGATACGAACTTAGCCTCCATAGTGGAAGTAGCAGTCAAACTCTGCTTTGCGCTTCTCCAAGATACAACTCCACCAGCTAGTATGAAAATATATCCTGATATGGATTTTCTTGAGTCAATGCAGCCAGCATAGTCTGAATCAGAGTAGCCAGTCACCTCCAAATTATCGGTTCATCTATACATAAGCATGTAGTCCTTTGTGCCTTGAAGATATCTCAAGACCTTCTTTGCAGCTTTCCAATGATCTAAACCTGGATTACTCTGATATCTTCCTAACATTCCAACTACAAATGCAATGTCAGGTCTAGTGTAAACTTGAGCATATATTAAGCTTCCAACAACTGAAGTATATGGAATGTTTTTCATTTGTTCCCGCTCAAAGTCATTTTTCGGACATTGGCCCAAATTAAACCTATCACCTTTCATAATGGGAGCTACACTTGGTGAACCATCTTTCATCCGAAATCTTTTTAAAACCTTGTTGATATAGGTCTCTTAAGATAGACCGAGAATACCTCAAAATCTATCTCTCTGAATTTTGATGCCAATGACATAAGAGGCATCACCCATATCCTTCATATCAAAGATTTTAGAGAGGAATTGTTTCACCTCATATAGTAATTCTTTATCATTTGTTGCAAGTAAAATATCATCTACATATAGAACAAGGAAATAAATCTTACTCCCACTGATCTTCCAGTATATACATGGAACAATAATGTTCTCTTCAAAACCAAATGAAGTGATAACATCATGAAACTTAAGATACCACTGACAGGAAGCTTGTTTCAATCTATATATAGATTTCTTAAGCTTGCAAACCAAATGCTCACCATTACTAGAGGAGAATCCTTCTGGTTGTTTCATGTAAACTTCCTCCTCTAGATCTCCATTGAAAAAGGTCGTTTTCACATCCATTTGTTGCAACTCTAAATCAAAATATGCAACTAATGATAGAATGATGCGAAGAGAATCTTTCTTAGATACAGGAGAAAACGTCTCCTTGTAATCAATTCCTTCCTTTTGGGTGAATCCTTTGGCAACAAGTCTGGTCTTGTATCTCTCAATGTTGCCTAATGAGTCTTTCTTTGTTTTAAAGACCCATTTACATCCAATAGCTTTTGCACTAATAGGCAACTCAACAAGATCCCAAACACCATTAGATGCCATAGAACTCATCTCATCTTTCATAGCATCATACCATAAGTTAGATTCTTTACAACTCACGGCTTGTGAAAACGTTTCAAGATCATTTTCTGCTCCAATATAGTCAGATTCTTGTAGATAGACAACATAATCACTAGGTATTGCTGACTTTCTTATTCTAGTAGATCTTCTCAATGTTATGTCATTATTTTCTTGAGGAACTTGTTGTTCAATTGGTTGTTCAATAATATCTGGTTGTTCCTCAACAACAACTTGATCTACTGGATCTAAATCAGCAGGTTGTGGATTTTCTATGATTGGTTGCATAATATTCAGTTGAACTGAAGGAGTATTGTCAACAACAACCACTCTTAAACTTGAAGTAGAAGGTTGATTTTCTTAATGATTTTTATTAGAAATAAGATTTCTGGATTGATCGCTCCCACTAATCAAGTCATTTTCAAGAAATTTAGCATTTCTTGATTCCACAAACCTAGTGGTGTGAGATGGATAATAAAATCTGTACCCCTTAGATCGTTTAGCATATCCAATGAAATACCCACTAATGGTTTTTGGGTCCAGCTTCTTTTCTTGTAGGTTGTAAATTCTCACTTCAGACGGACATCCCCAAACACATACATGTCTTAAACTCGGTTTTCAACCTTTAAATAACTCAAATGATGTCTTTGAGACAGCCTTGGTTGGAACTCGGTTTAATATATACACGGTCGTCTTTAGTGCTTCAATCCATAAGGACTTAGGTACCTTAGAATTACTAAGCATACTGCGCACCATATCAAATAAAGTCCGGTTTCTTCTCTCTGCTACACCATTCTAGTCTGGAGAACCAGGCATAATGTATTGGGCAACTATCCCATGCTCTTGAAGAAACTTTGCAAATGGACCAGGTGCTTGTCCATCTTCAGTGTATCTACCATAAAATTCACCACCTCTATCTGATATCACGATCTTAATTGGTTTACCACATTGTTACTGTACTTCTAATTAAATACCTTAAAGGAATTTAATGCCTCAAACTTATTATGAAGCATGTAGAGATACATATATCGTGAATAATCATCAATAAAGGTGATAAAATATTTCTGACCATAGGCATCTATATCTAGACAACAAATATCTGTATGTATGATCTCTAATATTTCTAAACTCCTCTTGGCACCTTTCTTTGACTTGTTGGTTTGCTTTCCCTTTATGCAATCCATACAAGTATCATAG
>CANXYC011570665.1:0-27620 GCA_948193065.1 Aleurites moluccanus
TGCTCTTATCCTGATTGTCATCACCTAGATCACGGTGTAGGCAAGGATCCAGTAATAGGTTTATTAAATTCTATTATAGATCGTTTGGACTCTTTAAATAATTCTATAAATAAATTATTTAAAAATTTAGAAGAGTTGACTCTTAGACAAAGTGAATTTGAGAAATTTTTCCTTGAGAACAAAGGCCCTTTAGGACTTGTTGCTAGCTTTCGTTATTACAACGAATATAAAAAGCTAAAAGAAATCAGAAATAAAAGAAAAAATCCTTTAAAAGATTTTTAGGAGTAGCTCTCTGTAATTCCGCCTCTGAACGGAATAATTAGAGGGAGGACAGACTCACCTGAATGGTATCAGAGCCTAAAAGAGAGGATTTTTGGATTTCTTTGAAAGAAAAGTAGGACTTTAGGGGTAAAAATAGAAATAACTTAAATTTGGGGCGGATTAGGACTGCCAGTGAAAAGCGGCTAAAAGTCGGAGGACTTTTGTGTTACATTTTAAAGTTTAAGGATAATAATGTGTGCGAGTTATAAGTTGGAGTACCATGAGTAAAATGATCTCAGTTAGGTTCACTGAAAAGTCAAAATATATTTTGCCACAGTATGTGGTCACAACAACTCCATAAACAGTGCAACAGCTTCATCAAAATTGCCTGTCCCTTTTAAGACCTGTCGTTGTAGTCTCTGTCTGTGAGTGGTTCATGGCGTATTGGCATTAATCACCATTTACCTTGCCCTAGTGCTACACATTATTGCACAAGTTGAGGAAGACCCCAGCTGTAAATAATGAGACTTAGTTCAATGGTTCTGGAATTATTAACACCGACCGCGACCAATTAATTAGTTCCGACAAATTGAAACACAAATTGTCTTCAAGACTATCATGTTGCAAGTTCAAACTTCATCAAAGTCTGATTAACCAACAGAGTTTATGACAACTGCAAAAGACGCATTAATCCGAATCTTAGCCCTTGCTCTTAGCTATACACTAGAAAGACGTAGAATTGGATCAAGATGCATGCGAGGGAGATAGAGACCCGCAGGTTTTCAGACAATACTCAGAGCCAAATTGATTTTAATCTACAATGATAAAGAAAAAAAACCAACTTGAATTAGATCCATTTTTTATTTAAGATACATCACCATATGCTTTGAGTTTATTATGGTAAATCCCCACTTCTATAACCACAAAATAATTGTGCGAGTGTTTGCTTGGTGAGAAATTGTGGGAAAGTGAAGAACATTGTAAATCAATTCACAATGAGAAATGAAGTGCATGTTTTGTAAGGGAAAAAAAAAAAAAAAGGAAACTGTGAGAAGAAAAAAGGGAGAGGAGAACTCAGAGAACAATTGCAAGCATCTTATAGAATTTTCTTACTGAAATTGCTACTGACATTACAGCTAATACTCTTGTATTCTGTAGATCAATTGCTAGGATCACGAATAAATAACAAATTCACTATCAGAGATCGGCTAAACAAGTAATGGATTGCGAACAACAGAATCAAGTAACAAGCAACGGTTATTGGCTTTGACTAAACTAACTGTAGAAGAAATTCAACGATCCTTGACTTGGACTGAACTAAATGTAGCACAAATTCAACCTAAATTCAGCTCAGATTTCTGGCTCTACTTCCATGATTTCAGGGAGAGTTAAAAAGTTGAGAGAGAGAAGTTAATTTTTTCTTCCAGCTTCTTTACAGTTGATATTTTTTTTTTTTAATAAAACTTCGACTAAAAGATCAAAGAACAGAATCATAAGCAAACAAATTGGAAATTCAGAAACCAAATAAATATAAGTTAAAAAAAAAAAAAGAATTTATCTGATCTAATGAATATTTTAATAGCTTTTCAAAAACTTAAAAGTATCTACAGGTGAACTATAGTTAAGTAAGGAGGATCTATAGCATGGATTAAGCACAAGACTTGTATATATATATATATATATATATATATATATATATATGTCTTATGCTATATTTAACTGTATTAATATTCAATGTACATAGTTAAAAAAACACAGAATTTAATATTTATATACCTGTAAGATTTGCTCAAACATGTTAATACTACTACTCTCTCGTAATGGTAGACTCCACCAGCATATGAGACCTACAGCTTGTGAGAGTGATCTGCAATTGACATATTTCAATGTCAGGCGTGCAAAAGAGACTTCTACTTAGTGGACACATTATAAAAGAACCCAGGCGTGAAAAAGGGACTTCTGTTTAGTGGAAACATTACAAAAGAACCCATTCATTGGGTTACAACCAATTTTTTCCTAATTAGCATCACAATGGCAAGAGAATCAAAGTATCTTGTTTTCTGAGCCAAGGGAAACTCTTACCTGATAGGGAACAGTACCTTCTTAACTGTATTGCCCTTCAAAAGCTTACTTGTAGCCCTTCTTCAACTATTGGCAATAGAAACAATATTATGCTCCTCGCTCTCTACCAGCTTTTTCTCCTGAATTCCTTTCTGTTCACCAACACCGCCTTACACTCCAACTGACTCGATACTCATCAACTGTGGTGCATCATCTGCTGAAGCATCAATAGATAGTAGGATTTGGGATGGTGATGCCCAGTCCATGTTCGGTTCCATTCTCAAATATCAAAAGCATCCAAAGCCTCCCAGCAAAAGCCTTCCATTCCCCCTATTCCATGCATGGCAGCCTAAATAATATGTTAAACTGACATGTGCAGTTCCTGTGTTTTCTCTCCTGGTCCCAAGTTTATCCATCTCCATTTCTATCCATACACGTATTTAGGCCTAAATGCATCAGCCTCCTTCACTGTCACTCTAAATAATTACACACTCCTAAGCAACTTTAGCGCCTAACTGCTGCTGCTGTGAATCCAGCAGTGGATTACCTAGTCAAGGAATTCATAGTCACAGTTTCGGAAAACCAAGAACTTAAGATCACATTTAGTCCATCTGCAAGCTCTTTTGCCTTCATTAATGGCATAGAAATAGTTTCCATGCCAAATGCTCTCTATACAAGAGATATATATATAACCTTACACCTTGGTACTAACACTTTCTTCAACTTTGATAACACCACCTCTTCTGAAACTGTTTACAGGCTAAATGTTGGCGGTGGATTTGTCGCCAACATAAATGATACAGGAATGTTTCGGACATGGCTTAATGATTCAAATTATATCTCTGGTCAAGCATCTAGAGTTGTGCATGAGCGGCAGGATGATGTAACCGTAAAATACACAAATGACACCCCTGCAAACACCTGCTGTTGTTTACATCACTAAACGCAAAATGGTAGTTAATTTGATGCAAATCTAAAATACAATCTTACATGGCTCTTCCAAGTGGATTCTGGATTCTGGATTCAATTACCTTTTAAGGCTCCATTCTTGTGAGACTGAAGAAGTTGTTAACAATACAAATCAACAGGTGTTTTCTATATTCATCAATAACACGACAGCTGAGACAAAGGCAGATGTAATCCATTGAAGCAGTGGTAATGATATTCCAGTATATAAAGACTACATCGTTTTGGTTCCAGAAGGAAGCCATGGCAAGCAGAACTTATGGCTCGCTCTACACCCCAAGATAAAGTAAAATCCTGAATGTGCTAATGCTACCCTGAATGGTTTAGAGAAATTCAAGGTGAACAAATCAGATGGGAATCTCGCTGGACCCAACACTGAACAAGAAGTGGATGGTTCCTGCACCAACAGAACTAGAAGTGGCTCCCACACTAAGTCTTCCTTTATACTTCAGTAACCCTTTATGCAATTCAAAATTTGGTTTTGCATCAGGATGGATAAAAAGCTGTTGGAGAAAGTCTTGGGCAAAAGCATCCTTTTCATTACTGTGGAGAACTTCTCGAATCCGCAAGAGTTGTACTACTGAAATTGCCATAAGATTTGCAGGATTAGTCAAAGAGGAGATGGAAAGGTCATCAGATGTGGTAAACCTTGAGAGAGCATCTGCAACTTTATTTTCAGCTGAATACTTCCACCCCAAAAGTTTTGTAATCCCCTTCTGCAGCACATAAGAATTGAGTCTCTGCTGCAGCAAATATTTAAGGCTTTCATAATCTGTTTTAATGATGAACTCATTATGCTCTAGATAATGTCTCCAATGAGTAATCGTTATACAGCCAAAAGTTCCATTTCATAGATAGACAAGTCTTGATTATTGAGATCAAGACTAGATGAATGAGATATAGTGGTTTGTTCAGGAAAGCAATTGGCTTATTTGCTTGCATAAGTACTGCACCCCAACCTTTGTTACTAGCATCAGCTTAAAAAATAAATGGTTGCGAAAAATCAGGCATAGCCAAGACTGGGGCTGTACTCATAGCTTTTTTAAGTTGCAAGAATGTTGTTTCCTATGAAAGCTGTCCTTCTTGAGTAATTCCATTAGAGGCTTAGGCTTAGCTATAATTCCATATCCTCAAATAAATTTTCTGCAGTATCCCCTTAAAGATTTGATAGTTGTAGGTCATGGCTAAGTTTGAATGGCAGCCACCTTGTTTGGATCGGTAAGGATTCCCTCACTAGAAATTATATGGCCCAAGTACTCAACTTGATTAGTAGCAAAGCAGCATTTTGATCTTTTAGCATACAATTGATTTTGTCTCATAATATCAAACACATTTTATAAATGAAGAAGGTATGTGTCTAGTGGGTTGTACACTAGTATATCATCAAAAACTACTAGCGCAAATTGTCTCAGAAAAGGTTGAAATATGTGGCTCATTAAGGATTGAAAAGTGACAAGGCCATTGTTAAGCCAAAAGGTATGACTTTAAATTCAAAATGGTCATGGTGGGTTCTAAAGGCTATTTCAGGAATGTCTTCCTCCTTCATCCTAATTTGACGGTACCCAGGCCCTAAGATCTAGTTTGGAAAAGTATTTTGATCCACATAACTCATCCAAAAGATCATCAATAATAGGTATTGGAAATTTATCCTTAACAGTAATGTTATTTAATTGCATATAGTCTATACAAAATCTCCATGTTGAATCCTTTTTTTTTTTTTTGACTAATTGCAAAGCTGAAGCAAAGGGACTATGGCCTGGTTGTATGATTGAATTAGCTAACATTTCAGTAACCTGTATCTCGATTTCATTCTTTTGAAAATGGTTGTACCTGTATGGCCTAAGGTTGACAGGTTTGGAATTAGGTTTTAAGGTTATGGAATAATCATGATCTCTATAAGGAGATAAGCCATAGGTTCAAAGAATAGGTCTGTATATTGGTCAAGGAGTTTTTGCATAGAACTAGGGACTGTGTCTACTGTGTTTGATGATTTATCATTGACAAATAAAGATTGAATTGAGAATAAATGAGAAATCATAACAGAATTCCTTTCTTGAATAACTTTTGAAGTGATTTACCAGTTATTATCTTGAGGGATGCTTCTTCTGTAATTCTTTCCAATGTGATTTGAAAATCATTCAAGGTGAAAGACATTTGCATTTGCTTGAAATCAAAGATTACTAGACTAATTTTCTGCAACCAATCCCCTCACAAAACCATGTATTCTCCCAAATCCAATAACCGTATATTAAAGGAGAATGTATAATTCTTCATTCTCAGGTAAAATCGATGCATTTGGCTTTACTCATCATGTGATTACCATTTGCTACTTTGATTGGCAGTGGTCTAGTCTTGACCAATCTGCAACCCAATTCCCTGGTTATCTTTGTATCCAAGAAGCTGTGAGTGCTACCTGTGTCCACCAATATTATAAAGGCTTTCTTATCCACTTTCCCTTTAATTTTCATGGTTGTAGGTGATAGACTACCATCCAAGGCATGGAGATGGTACCTTCTGTGTCCTTTTCCTCATCTTCTTCCACGTACTTTTCTAAGGAGTCTAAATATTCATCTTCTTGTTCAGCATTCAAGGCCAGTGCTTTTGCTTGCATTGGTGACTTGGCACAAATTTTTCACCACATTTATAGCAATTATAAGGAGGTCTAGGAATTGGTTTGGTAAGATTTTTTGTCATTTTCTGTTTGGGTTTTGGTTTGTGTGGTAACTGGGAATTAGAATTTGTAGAAGGTTACAGAAATCTTGGATATTTGGTATTAATTGAGAAATTGGGTTTAGTAGGGTGAGAAAAAGTGCGTGTATAAGAGGCATTAGAGAGATTTTTGCAGTGTTTTTCGTTTCTGGAAAATTGCAGTAAATGACTGCTCCTGCAACTAAACAAAAGCTTGGAGTAAGGTGATGGGCTAGAAAAGTTTAACCATGGGTTTCAATTCATCATTCCATCCACTTATAAAGGTGGATATGAAATATTGTTCGTTCAAGCCAGAATTGGCTTTTATCATTAAGGATATCAACTCTTAAAATTTGTCCTGATAATCAATTGCATAGTTCCTCCATTTTTTTTATTGAAGCTGCTTGTTGAACTTCCAATCGAAAAGAATTCTGATTCAATTCTTCAAATCTCTTAGCACTCAACTGAAAGTTTTCATCCACTTGTGTTTGATAATTCTCGGAATTGCTGATCCCTAGACCTCAGTTGATCTTCCATAGCAGTAACTTAAGCAATAACAACCAGTGTAGTTCTGGATTTCTTCGCCCCCGCTGGAACAAAAGACACTAAATTTGTAGCCGCTGGATCGTCATTGGAATCTGATACCACATTTAAGCATATGACTCATAGGCTTAATCGACTGAATCTCATGAATCACAGAAAAAAGGGCAAAAAAGATAAGAGAAAGATAGGAATTGTAGAGAGAGTAATGTAATCATATATATGATAAAATTAACTGGTACCCTCTCTACAAGACTCAACTTATTAATAAGGCTACTTAATTCTCAATAGAATGCTAACTAATACAACTGACTTGTCAGCTAAGCTGTCATAGGACTACTAATATAACCTACTGTCAAAAGACCAAGTCCATAAAATTACAAACTCGGTTTGAAGAAAAATAAAAAAAGGATTCGGATCAATATTTGAGGTGATATTAATAGTTTTTTGTAATTTTATCAAAGTGCTGCAGAAGTGCTTTTGTTATGGAAAGTAGATTATGGTGCAAAATGGTAATTTACCAACCAAACATTTTTAGGTTTTAGTTATAATGTCCTAAAGCTGAGTATCAGTGAAGGCGGAGGCACAAGAAGATGAGCAAGAGGCAAGATCCACCGAAGCATCAAAACAAGTTCGCACGGAAGCCCAACGCCGGCCGCAAAATCAACGAAACGGTAACACTTTGCTTTCTGAAATAAAATGTATTAAAAAAAAAAACAATTTCACTAACTAACATCAATTCAAAAGTAGGAGGTTGGAGGGAAGCTGAGACCTTTGTCGGGGATTACCGGAGTTTGTTCTCGTTGTAAAGAACAGATCGACTGGAAACGCCGCTGCGCCAAATATAAACCCCTCTCTGATCCTGCCAAATGGTAAGCATTTTCTTGATCGAGTAGTTTTCTTTGATTTTATCAGTTTTTTTTTTTTTTCAGAAAAAATAAGTAATGGGTAATTTATAATTTTTGATAAAGATTGATTATTTGATTTGAGCGTGTTAAAATTCTTTTTAACAGTCAGAGATGCTCGAAACGTGCAGATCGTCAAGCTTATCATAATTTATGTCCTGGTTAGTTTCTTATTTTTCTTCGATTACTCAAGTTTCAATTATTAAATTGTTTGATTTTATTATTATTTTATTTTCTAATTTTAATTTTAGTTTGGGTTTTTGATATAGCTTGTGCAAAGGAGAAAAATGTGTGCAAAGTGCTGTTGCCGTGTGGACCGTATAATTGGAAGGTACTTTGATTAAGTTTTGGGAATATAGGATTTGCTGGTATCTGGGATTGGATGGCAATGTGATTTTGTGAATTGTCAATATTAATTGTGAAAGACGATGAGTTTAAATGTGCTGTATTTTCTTTTTTATTTTAGAGATTCTGCTGAATTAGAGGCTGAGCCAAAAAACACTAAAGGAGGTAGGTTTGTCTGTTGTGGCAATATTTTGTGCAATTTGTATGTGCATCTGACCATTTATAATTTTTTTTTTTAAGTTGGAAAGTATTGAATTTTCAGTGGATTTATTGCAGGCCATTAAGAATGCTTGAGAGAGAGGATCAAAGGACTCTCCTACGCGCTGTAAGCTCCTTTGGCTAATCAGTAATCACTAATGCTCCTTTGCTGTTGAACACATAGCCTTTACTTAGGAATACAAATGTTTTGGTTTCTCTGACTTTCATAAAGGGGAAAAAAATTCTTATGGGAAAGGAAATCAGAAGGCAGTTTTTTTTGTATTATAATACTTTTTTTTTTCTCTTTATTTTTGGTACATCGGTGCCTCTCTGATGGTCTTGGATGTCTGTTGACAAGTTGTTTGTAGATATTTTCTTTTTGTTAGACTATCTATAAGCCCATAGGACAATCCTCTCAAATCAAACAGAAATAAATCTGGGCTTTTACTGTCATTTTACCTGCCTGGGAAGAATTTACTTTTATGTTCATTTGATTCAAAGATATGCATCATTGGTTAGTCAACCACTCAATATACATGGCATGCATTCTCAATTTTCTGATTGCATGGAATACATGAGGAAGACACACTCATATTGTGTTTGGATGGAGGCATTTGAACGGAAAGATAATATATTTTATTGATTAGATTTATGAATATGGATATAAACAATGTAACTAAATCTAACTAAGGGTAGATTTAAGTACCTGCGAAAGAGTGTAACTTAAAATACCTTGGTGCATTTTGATATATTATATGAGGTTTGATTGACATACACATGCTTATGGTGATCCTGAGATCATGTTGAAGTGAACAGTTAGATTATCTTAAAAATTAATCAATGAAAATAGTAATAGCAAAGCTTTTAGGACCCCTTTTCTTCATCAGCTACTTTCTGTAGTTTTATCTTGGCTTATGGCAAGTTCTGATTGTTGCATGGACAGTGATGGGAATGCGGATTTTAGATTGTCCATTTGCATCAAATCTGGATTTTTTCATAGGTATCCTTGGTAATTTAATCTTAAACTACGATATATTTTCTTGTGTTCTTATTGCCCTAGATTAGTCTGTTGCATGTTTATCATCAAGAAATATTGAATTTCTGTGATAATCTTGAATTTGAGATCGCTTATGATTTTGCCTTCTAGTTTTCTGTTCTCTTTACTTTAATAACACCGCACGGTGTTAATCCTGTTAATTGCATTAGATGAACAAAAGCACATCAAAAAATTCAGCAAAACCGACAACTAATGAAGGGAACAAGGTTGGGGATTTGTTTCCCTCTTCCTCACTTGAAGAATATGGTGCAAAAAGCAGAGAACACAATGGTGATCTCAAAGCTCATAATCTTGATCTTGTTGGTGAAGTAGAAGACAAAGAAGAAGACGATGGTGATGATAATGATGATGAGAGTAGTGAAGCTGGAGATGGAGATAAACTTGAAGATGAAGGCAAAGACTATGATGAAGAGGACAGATAGTATGTGATTAAATCTTGTACCACATTTCCCAGAGAGCTGCTTTAAGTTTGTGGGATCTTCTACCAGTAGGAACATGGAAATATGAACTATTTGCTTTTTTTATTTTTTTCTTTCTTTTTTTTTGAGTTGATATGCAAAAGACTTGGAAGATATCATTTTGTTTATTCTTTTTTAGTCTGAGGAAGTACCAATGGCTAATTGTTAGTTTTTCCTTTGATAATTCTGCACTTGTGTTTAGACCGACCACCCTCATCTATTGCTTAGATGCTTCATCAATTTTTCAATCATGCAAGTTCATTTAAGGTCCTTAAGAATACGATTGTTGCTGAACCATTGCTTAAAAGGAGCTTGAATGTGTGATCATACTGGAAAATGGTAAAAATAATCACAGCAAGGCCGGGCCAGCAGTGATATTCTTGTAACCGGATGGCCATTAATATAATATCTGATGAAGCAAACAAAAAATAAATGGGAAAACTTCATTGTGAAGCCATGAAATATTAGTTTAAAGCTATCTAAGATCAAGAAACTTGCCCTTGAAACTGTTCTGTTTGCTTCTCCAATGCAAAATAAAAAATATAAAAATATAAAAATTAAGAATCTAGGGAAGAAGAAACATGAATAAAGAATAAAAGGAAGATCTGATCATCATTTGCAAAATCAATAGCTTAGAGATTGAATTCAAAACAATAACTACTCAAGAACACATCTCAGAAAAATGCTGAAGCAAAACACTTCAAAGTCTTTAAAATGCCTTTCAAGAATCCTTTTTGCAATGCTATGTATTCTCTTGCTCATTAGCCTCTTCACAATTATCATTTTGAGTTCCAGTATCTCTTATCATCACTTCATCTTCACTACCAAAACCACGAACATATCTCATGGCCTAATTCTTCTGCCTTATTCAATTCACAGCCAAGTCTGTAATTTACAGACCCAATTGGGAGTTTTTCTAGAACAACTGCATAATCAAAGTTCAGATCCAAAAGAAACAGCAAAATTTTCTAATCAAATTCTCCACATAGCAATATCCCTGGACAAGCTTGCAGATAGTCTATCAAGAATATCAAGCAGTGCTCCCGCTAATGATAATGAAATGAGCAAAATTGATCAAGCTTTTAGTGAACCTGATGAAGAAAGTGAAGATAAAGAAGACAGATCAGTGAGGGTAAAAGTCTTCAATTCAGGTGAGATTCAAAACCATACCTCAGCAAAACCAAATAGACAAAGTGGGAAAAAAATTGTTCTTGGAGTGGAAACAATTATCCCTTCTATAGGACTAGCTTATGCCCAGATGCCCACAAATTTAGATCATTTTATGAATTATAAACTGTTTGGGATGTGCCCAGATGATTGGGACTTGGCTCAAAAGCTGATAATCTCAGGCTGTGACCCATTACCAAGAAGGAGATGCATATCAAGAGCACCTACAAAATTTAAAAAGCCATTTCCTATAAATTCCTCGCTTTGGACCCAACCTAGTGATGATAATATTTTGTGGAGCCATTATAAATGTAAAGGGTATTCTTGTCTTGTTTCCAATGAAACAGTAGACAAAAGAGGCTTCTTTAAATGTACTGATTGTTTCAATCTTTCAAAAAGTGGATGGGAAAATCCAACAAATGAGTCTCTTTCAGCTGAATTTACTATTGACGAAGTTTTAAGATTAAAGCCAGGAGAAATTCGTATAGGACTTGATTTTAGCCCTACAACAGGCACATTTGCTGCACTTATGAGAGAGAAATGTTACTATTGCAACAGCAACTTTGAATTTAGGTGCCCCTTTTAATGAATTAATTTCATTAAGAGGTCTACTGCCTCTTTACCTATCCATTGGATCGAGATTGCCCTTCTTTGATAATACACTTGATATTATTCATTCTACTCTGTTCTTGGATGGATGGATTAGTATGGAACTTCTCCAGTTTGTGCTGTTCGAATGGGACCGAGTTCTTCGACCTATGGGTATCCTTTGGGTTGATCGTTTCTTCTGTAAGAAAGTAGATATGAAGCTGCATTTGGATGAGTTTGCAGCGCTTGGGTATAAGAAGCTGCTAAAGAGAGTGGTACCGAAGACAGATAAACTCGGAGATGAACTCTTCTTCTCTGCTGTGCTAGAAAAACCAATTAGGAAATGAAATTTCTAATACATATATCATCATTCTGTGTAAAGAGATCTGCCCTTTGACATTGATTCAATCATTCTTAATTCAAAGGCAATAGAAAAGAAGAAATGTAATCAACATTTTTTCCATTGCATTTCCTTTAACTTGGGGCACAAAGCAGATTCTCATATACACCATCTACTATGTAACAACAATCCAGCAGAGTTTCTGTTGCAACATAATCCTACATTATCATGTCCTGAGCTTCACATCAAATTATAAAAGATCTCTCTAGTTTGTAAAAGTAAAAACACAGGGAGGATCATCACCAGCTGGGAACAGCCAATCTTAGAATCAGATGAATTAGCATGTAAGCCGCTGCAAACAACAACTTCAGGAAACTCGTATATATATATATATACAACGCTGTTTTCGAACAATTTGCCACTCTTTTATAAACTAGAGATTAGAGAACCAAATAGTTGCAGTGACCTCCAAAGAATATCCAAATTTTACAATGGAAGTTTTTACTCAGCACAGTATCATTTCTGCTAAATGGCAAGTATCCAAATATGTAGCAAAATACAAGTAATTATCCAGAGGAAAAATTGAAAAATAATCTTATCTATCTTAAATTCTTTTGTATAAAAATACACTTGCTATGTCGAATGAAGAATGGATACGACTGTGACAACCTCTAATTGTTTCAAATGTCTCTTAGAGAGAACCAAGAAAAAGAAAAAATCTAGTCTTGAAGGAATAATATGAGGTTGAATCCTCAGTTAATTCCAAAAATTGCAATATCTGCAATTATATTTCATTGATAAGAGTACAAGAAAATTCTTGTTCGTATCTATTCTAATTATCTTCTAGGATAAGTTGAATATAGTCAGCTTCAGATGTAAATCTTTGTCATCCACATTGCAAGAAGCAATGGTTCTTGAGGAGCAGTAGCAGCATTAAATTTCTGCATCTTTTGCACATAATCTCTCTGAATGGACAAAAAAAAAAGTACTTAGATGGAGGTTGATATTCTATAAACAGAAACAACTCCTATGAAAAACACACAGGAAACAAATGCACGCCATCAGGCAAAAAACAAATAAACAAGCAAATACATCATAACAAAATTCAAAGTAGCATATCAAAATAAGCAGCAGAAAAGAGCAGCACATATGCAGACGTTAAGACCCTATAGGCATTAGAATGTACAACTCATGCACTCACCCAAGTCACAACAACATCAAGCAGTTTATTGTTTAGGAGTCTGACTACAAGCAAATTGGAGATGCAGGCCTCCCTGTGCTGAAGTTCATTGTCCAAACGGTAGAATCCCAGATGTATAGAGTGTGTGCATGTTCACTTCATTCAGTAAATTAAACACCAAAAATGATATTCGGAGGCCACCAAAAGTTACAAGTTACTTCATCAAAATAATTTTAGAAGACACGAAAATGTCCTTACTCAAATATTCATAGGCTAATATCATTGAGGTTCCCCATGCTGACATGCTGAAAAATCTTGGACCAAACCCTCTATATAAACCTGTCCAACCATCATCCTTGATCAAGTTTTTAACAACTTGTCTCACAGAGCTTTTCCTTTCTTGCCCCATTACCTACATAATTGAAACAACTAATTAGCAGGAACATAGAATTATAATAACATTAAGCATTGTCTCAATCCACAAGGTACCCTGCATTGCAAGCTCTGGAGTGAGAAGGTCAGATACATGCAAACTTCCCCTTGAATTAATTTACAAGGAGATTTTTTAAGTGATTTGAATTTGTGGCCTCTAGCCACTCGTAGAGTTTCACCTAAGTGTAACCTTGCAATCATGTGTGTGGATATATATATATATATATATAATTTAAAGAAAAATAAACATGAATAATTACATGAGAAAACTAAGTGCATGTATTCCACAAAACACTCATTCTAGTTTTAAAGGAATTAAGGCTGGACACACTTCATTTGCAGTGATTCACAAACTGTAATCCAAAAAGAAAGGAAAGTTCTAAAGCAACACAAATTTCAACATGATTGGCCATATCACGAATGGTAAACCATCCTGCCAAAGATCAAAAGATCCACAAATCACATTACCAATTGCTTCTCAGTATTGGAATAGAATATAATTGAAACATGCATGATTATGTACATACACATTCAAGTAAGAATATACCAGGGTTTTGTATAGATTCCATAGATGAAACTAATTGAAATTTCTTTAAAGATTCATCTCACAATTGATTAAAGCCAACATCACCTCTTCACAAGAATAAATAAATAAATAATAGATAAATTATTGCATTTCCAAACAGCGTTTATTTTCATTGTTGAATAAGGTGTTTCATATCAAAATTATGTCCAATTTGGAAAGTATGTGAGAGTGCAAAAGTGCATTTGCATGCTCACAGGCCCTGAGATTAGGGGCTATTCAATTTCTTTTATCAACAGATTCTATTTTGACCCGAGACTTCATAAAGGAAAAAAAAACATATAAAAATCAGGGGAAACTACAGAAAATAACTGAAAGAAGAAAATAGTTTAATGTCAAGCTGCAATTCCAACTGTACCTGTAAACGAGTCTTGATAGTATCTAATGGGGTTGTAATGCAGGATGCTGTTGCTCCTGCAATAATACCTCCAGTAGCCTGAACTAACATTATCTTCGATTGGCTAGGAGCAGCTCCCTCAAGGTCAGTACCTTGGCCCAAGAGCCTGTTCAAAAGAAACAATCTATTACTGAGAAATTGGATTACATAATGAAAAAAGAAAACTTGAGCAATTGAAAATAAATATGATGTACATGAAGTTCATATGATTGATCTATGGGATAACATCATAGGATTTCGGTCCTATTTTGTTGACCTTCGAGATCAGATTAGTGATTAACAGGGACAGTCGGGAGTATTCGTATTTTATAGTCAAAGGTGAAATTCTTGAATTTATGAAAAACGAACAACTGCGAAAGCATTTGCCAATGATGTTTTCATTAATCAAGAACGAAAGTTGAGAACTCAAAAACGATCAAATACCGTCCTAGTCTCAACAATAAACGATGCCGACCAAGAATTTGTGGATGTTGCTTTTAGGACTCCGCCGGCATTTTATAAGAAATCAAAGTCTTTGATTCCAGAGAGAGTATGGTCACAAGACTGAAACTTAAAGGAATTGACGGAAGGGCACCACCAGGATTGGAGCCTGCGGCTTAATTTGACTCCACACGGGAAAACTTACCAGGTCCAAACATAGTAAGAATTGACAGACTGAGAGCTCTTTCTTGATTCTATGGGTGGTAGTGCGTGGCCGTTCTTAGTTGGTGAAGCGATTTGTCTGGTTAATTCCGTTAACGAACGAGACCTCAGCCTCCTAACAAGCTATGCGGAGGTGACCCTCCGCGGCTAGCTTCTTAGAGGGACTATGGCCTTCTAGGCCAAGGAAGTTTGAGGCAATAAGAGGTCTGTGATGCACTTAGATGTTCTGGGCTATACACGTGCTACACCAATGTATTCAACGAATCTATAGCCTTGGCCAACATGTCCGGATAATCTTTGAAATTTCATCGTGATGGGAATAGATCATTGCAATTGTTGATCTTCAACGAGGAATTCCTAGAAAGCGCGAGTCATCAACTCCCGTTGACTATGTCCCTGCCCTTTGTACACACCGCTCGTCACTCCTACCGATTGAATGATCGCGACGACGTGGGCAGTTCGCCGCTGGCGACATCGCGAGAAGTCCACTGAACCTTTTCATTTAGAGGAAAGAGAAGTCGTAAGGATTATTGTCGAAACCTGCATAGTACAACGACCCGCGAACCTGTTAGTTTACACAGGGTGCTCGAGGAGCTCCAGCCCTTTCGCTGCCTCAATTGTCTGGCAGAACGATGCGAGGAGCGACATTGTGCCCTCCCCGTGTGCTCTCCCCAGCTAACCAACCAACCCCAGCGCAGGACGCGCCAAGGAAAAATGAAACAAAAAGAGCGCGCTTTTGTCGGCCTCAAAAATGGATAAACCCTCGAGACGCATCGTCCTCTTTCGAGAAACAAAACGACTCTCAGCAACGGATATCTCGGCTCTCGCATTGATGAAGAACACAGCGAAATGCGATACTTGGTGTGAATTGCAGAATCTCGCGAACCATTAAGTTTTTGAACACAAATTGCGCCCGAAGCCTTTCAGCCGAGGGCACGTCTGCCTGGGTGTCACACAACAGTCGCTCCAAAACCCTCTGCCCTAGGTGAGGAGTGCAGGGCGGATTATGGCCTCCCGTGCTCTCATCGCTCACGGTTGGCCTAAAATTCGAGTCCCCGACTACAAACGCCACCACAATCGGTGGTTGCAAGACCTTCGGACACGGTCGTGTCTGCCCATCGTCGGCCTCGATACTCACAGACCCGATGCTTGCCTAAGTGCTCTCCAATTGCGACCCCAGGTCAAGCGGAAACACCCACTGAGTTTAAGCATATCAATAAACTGAGGAAAAAAAAACTTATCAGGATTCCCCTAGTAACAGCGAGCGAATCGGGAAGAGCCTAACTTGAGAATCAGGCACCCTCAGCGTCCGAATTGTAGTCTAGAGAAGCGTCCTCAACAGCAGACCGGGCCCAAGTCCCCTAGAAGTGGGCACCGGAGAGGGTAAGAGCCCCGTCGTATCCGGACATTGACGCACCACGAGGCGCTGTCTACAAGTCTGGTTGTTTGGGAATGCAGCCCGAATCGGGCGGTAAATTCCATCCAAGGCTAAATACGAGCGAGAGACCAATAGCGAACAAGTACCGCGAGGAAAAGATGAAAATGACTTTGAAAATAAAGTCAAAGAGTGCTTGAAATTGTCGGGAGGGAAGCGGATGAGGGCCGGCAATGCACCCCATCTTGAAACATATACCAAGGAGTCTAACATGTGTGTGAGTCAACGGGCAAGTAAACCCGTAAGGCGCAAGGAAGCTAACTGGCGGGATCCCCCTAAGGGTTGCACCGCCGACCGACCTTGATATTCTGAGAAGGATTCAAGTGAGAGCATGCCTGTCAGGACCCGAAAGATGGTGAACTATGCCTGAGCGAGGCGAAGCTAGAGGAAACTCTGGTGGAGGCCAACAGCGATACTGACGTGCAAATTGTTCTTCTGACTTGGGTATAGGGGCGAAAGACTAATCAAACCGTCTAGTAGCTAGTTCCCTCCAAAGTTTCCCTCAAGATAGCTGGAG
Organism: Aleurites moluccanus; assembly: GCA_948193065.1. Classification (NCBI taxonomy): domain Eukaryota; kingdom Viridiplantae; phylum Streptophyta; class Magnoliopsida; order Malpighiales; family Euphorbiaceae; genus Aleurites; species Aleurites moluccanus. The sequence continues at coordinate 16,761 of CANXYC011570665.1, forward strand.
CTCAGGACGAGTTCTATCGGGTGGTATTTTAAGAATTTTATAAATTAAAATATAATTTTACATACTTTTAAAATTTTAGAGGAGTCATAAAAATTAAAATTTTATAAATAAATATTAAACAAATTATTAAACTTTATTTTGTATAATAGCAACACTATTTATTATACTAAATTATTAATTTTGGTCAAAATTTTATACATATTAAGTCTTTATTATAAAGTATTATATTTATTAATTAGTTATAATTTTTAAGTTTAATGATTTCTATTAATATTTCTCATTTTGCAATTTTTTGTGAAAAAATTGCGGAGCGGTTGATCGTTACTGTTATGTTATGGCCACGACGACCCCAATACCATTACATACGACTGCGACTACAAAAATGACTATGACCGTTGTTTAAATCTATGTATATATGGGAAGGATTGGAAAATTATTAGGAATGACAAATTTATCCGTCCCACAGAGCACTCGATCCAACCTGAATATTTAATAAATGGGACAGGGTAGGTTTTTTTTTTTTTTAATTTTAATTTGAGTCGGATTCGGGTCGGGTTATAGTAAGGGTAATGGTACAATCCGACCCAATTATATATATATATATATATATATATATATATATATATATATATATATTATTATATTTATATTTAATTTATATATATTTTTTTTTAATTTATTGTTATTTTTTATATAAAATATATATTGTCTGGATGTGTAAAAAAACATAAATGGGTATAGACATAAGAAAATAACATTAAAAATATATTTTTTAAAGAGAATATATATATATAAATTGGTATTATCCATCCAGATTGAGGCGGGGTGAATTTTTGTATTTTTAAATGGGTCGGGTTTGGGTTTTACAAAACCCTCCTCAAACCCAATGCGTTGCCAAAAGTTTGTTTAAATAACTTCTATAACTTGCCATGTATTGTTGGGTTATTAAATGCATGCAACATTGCATGCAAGTTTGAAGTATGAGGATTCTCCTTCATCTAAATGATAAGGTTCAGTGGATTTCTTGTGATGTCGGTGGCGGCGAACCGCTCACGTCACCGCGATCTAAACACTTTATCGAACCATTCAATCGGTAGAAGTGACGGGCGGTGTGTACAAAGGACAGGGACATAGTCAATACGAGCTAATGACTCATGCTTACTAGAAATTCCTCGTTGAAGATCAACAATTGTAATGATCTATCTCTATCACGATGAAATTTCAAAGATTACCCGAGCCTATCTGCCAAGGCTATAGACTCGTTGAATACATCAGTATAGCGCGTGTGCGGCCCATAACTTCCTTAGCCTAGAAGGCCATAGTCCCTCTAAGAAGCAGCTCGAGTTTTGCAGCGACTGCCGCACCCTTCTACTCATCGGGGCCTGGCTCTTGCCCCGACGGCCGAGTATAGGTTGCACGCTTAAGCGCCATCCATTTTCGGGGCTAGTTGATTCGGCAAGTGAGTTGTTACACACTCCTTAGTGGATTTCGACTTCGATGACCACCGTCCTGCTGTCTTAATCTACCAACACCCTTTGTGGGTTCTAGGTTAGCACGTAGTTGGGCATCGTAAGCAGGCTTCCGGTTCATCCCGCATCGCCAGTTCTACTTACCAAAGATGGCCCACTTGGAGCTCTCGATTCCGTGGTGTGGCTCATCAAAGCAGCTGTACCGTCCTACCTATTTAAAGTTTGAGAATAGGTCGAGGGCGTTGCGTCCCTGATGCCTCTAATCATTGGCTTTACCCAATAGAACTCATCCTGAGCTCAAGCTATCCTGAGGGAAACTTCGGAGGGAACCAGCTATTAAATGGTTCGATTAGTCTTTTGCCGCTATATCCAAGTTAGATGAACAATTTGCACGTCAATATCGCTGTGGGCCTCCACCAGAGTTTCCTCTGGTTTTGCCCCACTCAGGCAAAATTCACCATCATTCGGTTCTCGATTGACATGCTCTCACTTGAACCCTTCTTAGAAGATCAAGGATGGTCGGCGGTGCAACTCTTGAGGGGATCCCGCCAATCAGCTTCCTTGCGCCTTACGGGTTTACTTGCCCGTTGATTCGCACACATGTCAGACTTCTTGGTTCGTGTTTCAAGACGGGATGAATGGGGAGAACGTTGGCCGACGCCAGGAGCGCGCATATGTGGAGGCACGGCGTGACGACGCGCGCTATGGTCCACAATCACTGCGACGGCGTCTCCATTGGCGTTTTGAAGGCCAGGGCTTGGGCCGCCGTTGCGATCCACATAGGTCTGCACCCCGAGCCGATCAGTGGATCGATTTATCGCCATTCCACATTCGACCGGGGTGCATCGCCGGCCCCATCCGCTTCCCTCCCGACAATTTCAAGCACTCTTTGACTCTCTTTTCAAAGTTCTTTTTATCTTTATCTCGCTGTACTTGTTCGCTATTGGTCTCTCGCCCGTATTTAGCCTTGGACAGAATTTATCGCCCGATTTGAGCTGCATTCCTAAACAACCTGACTTGCAGACAACGCCTCGTGGCGTGACAGGGTCTGGGCACGATGGAATTTACCGCCCGATAGAACTCGTCCTGAGCTCCAGCTATCTTGAGGGAAACTTTGGAGTGAACCAGCTACTAGACGGTTTGATTAGTCTTTCGCCCCTATACCCAAGTCAGAAGAACAATTTGCACGTCAGTATCGCTGTGGGCCTCCACCAGAGTTTCCTCTGGCTTCGCCTCGCTCAGGCATAGTTCACCATCTTTCGGGTCCTGACAGGCATGCTCTCACTTGAATCCTTCTCAGAATATCAAAGTCGGTCGGCAGTGCAACCCTTAGGGGGATCCCGCCAGTTAGCTTCCTTGCGCCTTACGGGTTTACTTGCCCGTTGACTCACACACATGTCAGACTCCTTGGTCTATGTTTCAAGATGGGGTGCATTGCCGGCCCTCATCCGCTTCCCTCCCGACAATTTCAAGCACTCTTTGACTTTGTTTTCAAAATCCTTTTCATCTTTTCTTCGCGGTACTTGTTCGCTATTGGTCTCTCGCTCGTATTTAGCCTTGGATGGAATTTACCGCCCGATTCGGGCTGCATTCCCAAACAACCCGACTTACAGACAGCGCCTCGTGGTGCGACAGTGTCCGGATACGACGGGGCTCTTACCCTCTCCGGCACCCACTTCTAGGGGACTTGGGCCCGGTCTGCTGTTGAGGACGCTTCTCCAGACAACAATTCGGACGCCGAGGGTGCCTGATTCTCAAGTTAGGCTCTTCCCGGTTCGCTCGCTGTTACTAGGGGAATCCTGATAAGTTTTTTTTTCTCAGCTTATTGATATGCTTAAACTCAGCGGGTGTTTCCGCTTGACCTGGGGTCGCAATTGGAGCGCACTTACGCAAGCATCGGGTTTGTGAGTATCTATTTATTGTATTAGGTTATAAATATTCCTTAATTATTTATTAATTATCGAGTTTATTTTTTGATGAGTCTCATTGATTAAAAACTATAAGTGATAAAGTTGTAAATAAGATGAAAACATTGATTATGTTAATCTACATAGATATATATGGAAATAAAATCAGTGGCTTGATTGTAGGGATTAGGGTTAATTTCTTTGTATAGTTCCTATACTTTGCATATATAGATATGTACCTATGAATTAATTTAATAAGTAAAAATTGTAATTTTCCCATTTAAACGTACTTGGTATCAAAGCTTAGTTGGGAAATCTCTCTAGGGTTCATCTTCTCTTCTTTGCCCCACTGAGCAGAGGCTGTATACTGGTTTGTTTTCTTCTCTGTCCAAGTGAATACAGTTCGAAGGGTTTGTTGGGTCACCCTGTTTGAGTGACTGTGTGGGTTCACCATCAGCATCAACCAAAGTGTCGCCTATTGATCTGCCAGTCCCCGAAGTCCGATAACCAGAAGGCCTGCAAGCAAGCCTCACACACCACCAAGTTTTGTCTTCCCCTCACGCATTGGCACATGGAGGCGCATGGACTGGCCATTCGTTCACCGGTCACCTTTTACGGCGTCGACTCTTTGCTTCCAGCCCAATCTCTTTTAAGTACGCAAATACTCGGAACGAAGAGAAGCCTCTAATTCTTTCTCTCCTTTTCTCTTCTCTACAATCGCTATTTTAAATTCTCATCGCCAATCCCTAATTCCTAGCTTTCTCTATTCCTCTTCCTCTCTCTCTAAACTGCTTCACTCTAACTCCACTCCACCATCGTCCTCGTTCAGGCGGGAGTTCAACATCTTTGTAATCCCCACTCCCAACGAGCCTGGTCAGTGTAACATGCAGCTACATAGATCTGTTTTTTTGTGCTTCTCGTCTTTTTTTTCATGATTTTTACCATTGAAGTGTTTGATTGGTTCTGAATTCGATTATGATGCGATTTTAACTGTTGTTTGCTCTGTTTTTGGCGTTACATAACAAAATAACGGCCGACACTTTACGTAATGGCCGTTACAGCCATTGTTCATTGCATATTTTTTTTGCCCGTTAAATAACGGGTATCACAGTAATGAGAGGCTAAAATACCGTTACAAATCAGTCGTTACGTTACGTAATGGCCTTGTTTAATTCCATGCATATATATATATATATATATATATATATATATATATATATATCATCCTTCAATTTGGCATTTTGTGGACATACCAAGTCACCTATGAACTACCCATGACCTTTAGAATCATTTCAGCCAAGTCAATAACCTATGCCACCCCTAACGCTAGTCACCCTAGGGTAGTGGCATAGAGCCAGGAATATTAAGGATAACAAGATGTGTCAAATAAGCGCAGGTTCCCAAAGACATTTGAACTCTTCAATTATGTGAACTATAACGAAAATACACACCTCCAGATGACACGTTGGCTTGAACCATAACTTGCCCACCATACAGCACTAGATGGGGAATAAGTCACTACAGATAGGCCAAACCCCCTGTACAATCCTCTGATACCATCAGCCTTCACAATTTTACGAGCAACATCTATACCCCCATTATACCTTGCATGACCAGAATATCCTTGTACCATCAACTTTTGGCTAACCTGAACATAAACATGACAAAGATATTAAATAGGATTGCTTCCAAGAAATTCAACATTCAATCTTAGGCCTTCTTTGGGAGTTTTTGTATGGGAAAGGAAAATATATTCTTTAATTTATGGGATAGGACAACAAAAGAAAATAAATGATTAATAAATATTTCGTGTTTGGAAGTTTAAGAGATAAGAAAGGATATTAATTATTAAGGGTAAAATAATATTATTAAAAAGTTACTATTAGTAATGAACAAGGGATATCTCTTATTCCCTTAATTTTGAAAGGAAAAGAAATACAGGTACAAAGAGATAACTAATCCCTTAATATCATTTCTTATCCAAACTAATTAAACTCTTAAACAATAGATAACATGGCCATAAGAGAACATAAAACACATACCACATCAATCGGTACAAATACAGCCTGAGAAAAAAGTGATGATGTCATGCCAGCAATACCATTTGCTACAGCTGCTTGCGTAGGTTCAGATAATTTAAATGGTTCAACCATTTTGAAAGCTGCTACTTTCATGGTTTCCAAAGCAGTAAGAAAGATAATCCTGGCAGGAACTGCACCAGTGATAACTGTACCAAATCCTTTGTAGAGACCAGGAATCCCATCTGTTTTCAGTAAGCCTCTGGCAATAGAAATTGCATTTCTCTCAACACTATCCTTTGTAGCAACCTGAAGCCTAGTTTTTATAACAGACACTGGATACAATGCCACTGTAATCCCTGTAAAGAGGCCAGCTCCTACAACATAAAACTTAGTCTTATCAAGCCTGCAAAAATGGGAGGTAATAATTAGCAGATGAAAAAGATGCATTTTTTAGAGTTTATTAGTAAAAAAAGGGAAGAAAAATTAATGGCAAGAAGGATAAATAAGAGTGTCCATCATAAGACAACCAAGATGATGTTGCAAGTAGTGACTAGTGAGGAGCTGAAATCTAGATTCTGAAAAAGAGAGATTCAAGAATGTTCTTTCATTCTGAGGAAGGGTTACCTTATTAATCTCCAATAGATTTTGAGCAAGCAAAATCCTTGGAAATTTGCTTTTTTATTATTATTTTAACTAATTTGTACGTCATTAACTATTTAACCATCTTCCCTGGGTATGGCAATAACGTTTTATTAACATGCTTAAGAAGTTAAGCTTAGATAATTTTAAGTTTCAAATACGCAAGCATGCTTGCATACATAGATATATGAACACAAGTTCACAGATTTCAAGAATAATCTAACAAACATGCAGCTAGATGCATTACCAAAATTTGCTTACATAGAAGCATTACCATAAAGTGCAGTTTGCCCATGGCTAGCGAGGTCTAAAAAAGGGCACCAGAAAAATATTCATCTGACGATAAAAACCCAAAAAATAAATAATATATAGGCCCGTGTAAAGAGAACAAGTGTAGAGAGCATTCATTTACTGGCAATCTTATTTTCTTCTTTTGGCTGCATTTTCAATTTTCAACTCGCGACATTTTATTGTTAACTATTTTCATCACAAACTCCAATAGTTTTTTGTTATAAGTTGTCAAATCGATTACTTGCTCAACAAATGCTTAATACATTAGATCTCAAACTAGAAGGAAAAACATAGAATTTCAATAACCTCATGCAGCACTTAAAAGGCACTATAAGATAGAACTCCAACATATCCAAGTTGCATTCATATTAGACTTTTCAGATTTATAATTAGACAATTTCAACTGGTAATATCAAGCTTTCAACTTACACTTATTTAAATTTTTTGGCAAAAAAAAAAATCAGCCCAATAATTAGCAATGAATTTTGAAATCAAGCACCAACTGTTTTGACAAATCATTCATTTCTACACCTTTTTCTTTCCATTTCTCTCTGTTTTCTAATAGAACATGTTGAGATTGACCTAAGCAGTTAAGACTTATAACTTATTCAGTAGACATGGATTCAAATTTACCCTTGAAGCCTTATTACTATTGCATTATACTTCAAAATAAAAACATGTCAAACCGCCCAGAAATAGACAAAATTTAGGTAAAATACACGAGTTTTCCTTTTTGTTTTCCTCCATTTTCCATGTAACCAAACAAAACTCACACATAATAAATGTGTAAAATGAAATTAACAAAAAAAAAATCGAAACTAAATTTAAAAAAAAAATTAAAATACTTACTTGTCCCAATTAATCTCGGTCTGGCCAAATGAATGAACTCGGGCGTTAGATGCTTCCATTGACTGGGCGAATCGGAGATGAGTTACTAAAAAAATATTTTAAAAAAAATCTAAGGATGCATTTGTGTTTGGTACTAAATACTAAGTATAGAAATGCAAAGGAAATTGAAATTCTGATTGGTTTCAATTGCCATATGCAGCAAGGAGTTTCGCATTGGAATTTGCTTTTCCTTTCTTTTTCTTTTCTCTTTTAGTTTTGATTGAAACCTAAAAAAATAAGATTTCAATTCCTCCTCAAAAAACCAAAAGAAAGGATTTGAATTTTACTCTTTTGGGTGTTCGGCCGACACGGCCAAGGGAAGGACATATTTGACGGAAAATTAGGGCCGTTTTTAGGAGGAGATATCCTCTACTGTTGAGTCCATGTTTTCATTATTGTATGGACCAATTATGGCTTCTTTAGAATAAAACAAAGGATGCAATAAATAAGGTCAATGAAAACAAAGGAGTAAATACTTACTAGTATAATTTTAAAACATAATAAACACACCACATCAAATGTTAATGTGAATTTTCTTTTTAGTAATTTGAAATTTTTGTCATATATTTTCTAAATATAAATATAATTTATACTCAAGAATAAAGTCAGAAATCGATAATTAAAATTTTATATATATATATAAATTTTTAAGAAATTAATTTTAAATGGTCGAAAGTGTTTAAAAATTTAAATTTAAGTAAGTTATGTAAAAAAATTTCTATAAATTAATAAATTTTTTTTAATAAGGTGACCGAAATCTCCCTAAATTCTATTAATATCTATATCAAAATTTATTTAAAATTGCATTGGAAACGTGATTTAAATTCATATTATTTTGTAATCATTAATTAAATAATTTATATTATTTTGTGCGAGTTTTTGCTAATTAGGAAAGGAATTTTCAATTATTGTGAATTAAGCAAGAATATTTATTTTGCACTCTAAGAAATAGATCATAAATTTCAAAATATTGTATTTGAATTTTTCAATTTGAAAGTCAGTTTCTAGAAACGTGATTTCATTTATACAAATATATAAACCAAATCTGTACACTTTGTTGATTATTAGGAATAAAAATCATTAATTTAAATATAGTTAACATCCATTTCATCAATAAATAAAATTAATTCCATTTTTCAGGTAAGAAGGTCAAGTGAACGAAATTTATGAAGTATCTTTCTATATTCACAAATATTTCAGATAAATTATTAAATGAAAGAAAATATTTTTTCTACTCACATTAAAATAAAACTTATATATATTTAAAATAAAAATATATTCATATAAATTCTATGCTAATTATACTCTTATCTAGTCCTTACATTTCAACTCCACATCCACAATCAAAGTTGGGCCACTTCTTTATTTATGTATAATATGATTTGACTACTTTTATTTTATTTAGATAATCATAGTTTAATATATATATATATACATGCTCAAATCATAATTGATAAAAAGCAGTTGAAACAACTAAAAAAATTTAAAACAAATCAAAATCTGATTTTTAAAAGCTGCTTAAAAATCAATCCCAAACAAACTTAATGCATCTCCTTTTACTTTGCTTGTTCTCTTGTTTTTCTATTGTAAAATAATTTTCTAATATTCCAAAGAAATTATGAAACATAAAGGATTTTTTTTTTTTTTCTGATATTCCATCTTCTTTTGCTTTGCTTCCTAATCAAACATAAGTCAGCTCTAAACACAATCCCAGTGAGGAGTCTTGCTTGAGCATATTGTAGATTTCCTAATATTATTTTAGAGGAAACACATTAGCAAAGTAAATCATCACAAACATTACCTTCTTAACTTGTAGATCATGTTGGCTCTGACCATCCAGTCTCTTTCTATCACCTGTCTAGTTGCAGCCCTCACCAAGAACATCTTTAGAATGTCCAAGATTAGGGGTGATCTAAACAAAAACGAGAAAACCGAAAATTGAATTGAGCATAACTTAATTTGATCAGTTTGATTTAATTTAATTTAAAATTCTGTTTGATTCGATTATTTTTTGAAATTTTAGTTAATTCGGTTTGGTTTGATTTTCTTTAAAAGAAAATTAAAAATAATTGAATTGACTAAAATATAGAAATATATATTATATTTATATTTATTTATTTATTTAAAAATATATATTTTTAATAATTTTATATTTATTTTATTTAAAAACCTGAAAAACTAAATCAAAATATATCGGCTTAACTTGATTTAATCTGAAAATTTTTTGATTCGATTCAATTACTAAAAATTATAATTCTGTTTCTTTGCTTTTTTGGAAGTTCGACCGTTTGCTCACCCCTGCAAAGACAATACTCATGACTCGTACTATCAACTAACCTCTAATAAAATAATTTTCAGAAAGCCCTTCCTCACATAGCAGTATATTTCTCTCCATGTATTACGAGTATCCTTCTTTGCATATCAGGAATTATGGATCAAACAAGCCGAGTTTTTGTAAAATCTAACATTTCCAAATACAGATCCAACCCCGAACAAAATTGAATACAATATTCTTATCCTAGTTCAAAGGCGGTTAGCTAGTTCTTGTATGCAATGATTCTAATAAAATGTCAAAAGTAGCGAGGCTGAGTCCGAATAGAATGGACATAACATTTATATTTGGATGGCTTCTTCTGAAATAGGTAAAGAAACTATAGTTAAGAAATAGAAACATTAGCAGAACAAGCTACAAGTTTATACAGCAACTAAAATAACCATAATTCTGCTCCACTTCTTTGAAATTCACACCTAAATTATGTTCTTTAAAATTCTTAAGCTAATAATGCATAGAAAACAGTGAGTGTTGATGCAGAGCTAGCATAAGGAAACAACAAATAAACTAAAAGCTGCAGAACTCTGTTTTCTCTGTTTCTAAAATCATTTTGTGTTTTCTCCTGTCAAGAATCCTTGAATATGATATCTTCAGTTAGTAGCTGCCACATCCATTTCAATCCTCGAATTAATCTCATGAATTATGGAATTCGTGCTTGTTAAAAATTAATGGGGCATATTTTCTAATACTCGTGGATGAGAATTAATTAATCAATTATTAAACAAGCATCCTATCATTGTAAAAGAGAGAGATTAATCTTTCTTTTTTCAAAAACTCAAAATTAATTAATACCCCCAAAGTAATGAAGCACGCCCAGTATTTTGTTCATCAACATGCATGGTTACATAGTAACATCATTAACCCAAATGTGCAAAATTTAAAGGACTGGGATCAATAGAAGCATAAGCAATAAATTCTTTGTCTTTCTCCAATGCAAGAATGTCATCTTCATCCAAATACACCCATGCCTCAATCTTTTTGTCCTCTGCATCCGTTAGAACAATTGAATTCGTGAAAAATGTTTCAGAATCACCTGATGAACCAACACAATTACACAAGTACTGCACACATGCTTCCCCCATCCAAGCCAATATCATACAGCCCAAAGTTACACCAACTGGCAACTAGAAATCGAAATTATAACAGGGAAATTTTAGCTCTGGCCCCTACATAAAAAAACCCCATTATCATTAATCAATGGAAAGGTTATCTTTAACCTTTCCGGCTAAAGGGTAGAAACGAGTTAATTTTTGAGATAAAGATTGCTTTAACAGTTAGAGATATCTTAGAAATGGTATCATTATCATCATTAA
>CANXYC011570677.1:0-31396 GCA_948193065.1 Aleurites moluccanus
AATAGAGGAGATGCTGCCCGATTTTGTTTGTATTGCTTAAGCTATATTAAGCTTATTTGTGTATGCATGCCATATAGTTTATTTGATGGGTTCTTTGTGGTATTGGTAGCATAAGCATCACCCGTACCCTAGGACCGTCATAGCTCCTAAGTTGGGCTGTGACATAGCGTTCTTATACCACCTCTCTCACGACCAACTTTCGCAGACCGCCACGGTCCTAGGGCATGAGAGATGCCAATAGCGACCGGCACCCGTAGAACCCACATCAATCTCATACTATGCAAATCTCATTCCATAATAATATTGCAGCGGAAACATATCTATAAACAATCTCTCATAACTATCATCAATCACATAACAATACATATAACCATTCACTCATATAAACACTATTCATTTTGTCACTCTGTCATTCATTCTGTAACTTTCATAATCTTATACATTTATACTTCAAAATGTCTCATATACTTACATAAACAATCAGTCTATACCATTATACAATACCCATGGATCATCTAATATATATATATATAAAGATTCAGTGTTCAAATTAAATACACTATCTTTACCAGACTGCAGAATTCCTTACAGAAAACATAACTAGGAATCTACCTCCTACTCTGCACCTGAGAGGCGAAATAGTGAGAGGGTGAGTATCTATATAAGATACTTAGTGAATCTAATATGCATCGATAATAACAAATAATGGAATATCAATAATCAATAGGCAGATGAAGCAATAATATCAGTCTGCTCAGAATCTCTATAATACAGAAGCAAGTATAGAATATGATTGTAAGTAAACAATCATAACAATGAAACACATATCACATGGACAAGATGGAACATAAAGTGCTAGAATAGGCCAATATAGATCTTATAGGATCAGTAAAAATAAGGAAAACAGATAAAGGGATGGATTATATGACATTATACAATATCTAGTAATCCGTATGGACCATATGTGAACATATAAGTCTCATGTATATCAATATCTATATCATAAGACTGATCAGATCTTATGGCTAGGACCATAACCCTTTCCTAGCTAGGGTACCAATAATATAATATGCACAAGGTCGATAGTATTTCCCCACTACCCTGTCGAATCGGTAGCTTTGTCATGACGTATAAGGATCAATATCAAGAAACAACATATCAGTGGATACCATAATGTAACAATGGCATCCTCCAACTCAATAGACTCCATATCAATCAATTAATAGAATCAATAGAATTGATAGCAAATCAAGTATCAATAACTCATTAGAATCAATTTAATAAGTATAAAATCAATAAAACATCAATCAAAATCGATAAAATGATGACTAAAGGTCTAACGATGAAAAATTAAAATAAACATAATCTGGTCATTTTCGGCCAAAAAGTTGACGCAATTGGCATGCCATTGTCGCTGGCGACGGTGGCTTCAAATGGTTGGCCTATGAAAATTTTGGCATAAATTTGGTGCAATATCGACATTGCCCCAATTATCAATAAACAAGCACATAGAAAGAAATTTATAGGCAACAACCACAACTCAATAATCTTCAACAATCACATCAATTTGACATGGAAAACAAATCCAAAACCAAAGCACAATATTTGGCAAAATGCCACAATTAGGGTTTGGCCAAATGGACTTTTTCACAAATGGATTTCAATTGGCATTTTATCAATTTAGGCAAGTAATTTGATGCATAAGAGACTCACCTAACAGTCTAATTCACCAAATGCAATGAATTTGCTACCCAATTCCTCAATTTCTCCATTTAGGCCAAAATCGACGACTTTTCCCGAATGAGTTTTCTACAACGAAACGAACATCAATTAAATATCAATTAATACCCAATTGAATTATTCTAAAGCCAATTTACATATCCTAATCCATATACTCAAAATTAAAACTCACAACTTCAATTTTAGGTTAGAAAATTGGGAAAAATTATTTAATGCATCAATTGATGCAATTAAACCATTTACCCATTCCTTTTAACATCAATTAAAGCTAATTAAACTATAAAATCAAAGAAAACACCAACCTACCCCAAAACCCTCATTTTGGCTGAAACTTCACTTTAATTGTTCTTCAATTTTTCTTCAATTTTTAATTTTTAATTTTTGTAGAATAAGATTTGTATGGATTTAATTTAGTGTTTGCATCAATTTCTCTTCACAAACTTGAAAGGAAAAATAAATAAAAAAAAAGAAAGGAAATAATCACGGCCAAAGAACTCAAAATGCAGAAAATTTGCTCAAATTTTTGCTTATATAATAAGATAGAAATGGCAAATTACACTTTTGATCCTTAAATTTTCTAAAATTTACTTTTGGTCCTTTTTCGCTCGATAAATCATTTCGACAATTTTGTCGGGAATCGGAATTCAAAGTGAATGTTTAAACATCATATTTTAATTAATATTATTTAATAAAAATAGTTTCAGAGCCGTTCTGAAACTCAGACTACCGAAATTCACTATTCACCGAAAATACATTTTATTTATAGTTTTGTCATCGCTTACTTTATCAGTGTTCTTAAATATTTTCTCATATTTATTTTTATTGTATTCATACATGAATATACCTTATCATTTACCTTCAACCCAAATTCAAAAATTCATCCGTCGACCGTACTGCTATTTTTTAGCAGCGATATCGGTACCTACAATTTTCGAAAAATTTTCTTGTTTTCGCTCTAACTAATTTTCTAAAATTATCTTTATCCATTTTGATAATTTTAATCCATATACTGAGAATTTTATTCACTAAAACTTGTTACGCAAATTTTTAGGGTATTACACATAGCAAAGGGAAATTTCGGGTGGATCATCATCAGTAGGTAATGAGTTGTTTTCTTTAGTTTATTGGTTGTTTTAGATGTATTACATATTAAATAGGATGAGTTTAGTGTTTAATTGCATTAATTGATGCATTTGATACATTTTCCCCAAATTCAAAACCCTATATTTAAGTTGTATGATTTGAATCTTTGCATTAGTGTTAGTTAATATTAATTAAGCTTAGATTATATTAATTAGAGGCTAATGGAAGCTTATTTGGTGATTTATATTGTGTAGAAAACAAAAAATTGGATGAATGTGCATTTTGCCTCCTTTGAAGTTTAAGGTGGAAAATCAATTTTTCTAGCCAATTTGAAGTGTGAGGTGAGTTTAATATGCATCATTTAACATGTCCAAAGTATTGAAATGTTGATTGGAACCTCCTCCAAAAGCACCATGTTGACCGAACCATAAGCTACTATTCATACTTTGATTTTTATCTTGTTTTTCTTCATGTTTCACTTGCCATTTTGATCCTTTGAATGATGTTATTTGTTGGATATCTAATGCCCATTGTAATGCCTACATTGTGAGATGTTTGTTTATAATTTTTGCAATGTCAATGTTGCACCATAACCTTGCCAAATTGTCCATTCAATATTGCAAACCATATGTTTGACAAAATGCCTAGTTCATTTTGCCATAGTCCTACCATTGTTTCATCCATAGGCCTACCATTTGAATGCCATCGTCGCCAGCGATATTGGCATGCCAATTGAGCCAGCTTCTTAACTTTGATTGTCTAACTTTCGATTAATTCCAAGGTTATTTGCTATTCGTAATACCATTGTTTATTACTGTCTCGCTCGATTAAATTCATGAGATATTGTTACTTGATGAGAACATTGATGTTTATTGATATCGATTGACGTGTTTCATGATCTTATGGATTCCAATGAGACTTGACAGAGCTGCCTCTCCGACGGGGTAGCGGTTACATACCGTCGGCAATGTGCATATTGTATAATGATACCCTAGCTCGGAAGGGTTAACAGTCCTAGCCATAAGACCTGATCAGTCTTATGTATATTGATACATGGTTGTTACATGTGATATGAGTTCCATAGCCCTTTATGTGTCTTATCCATGTGATATAGCTTCATTGACCTGTTTATTGACTTATAGTCATTCACTATATTCTAATTCCATATTTGGATATTGTTGAGCATATTAATATTTATTGATCATCGGCCTATTGTTTATTGATATTCCAACCATTTCTTATAGTCGATGCATATTAGATTCACTAAGTATTTTACACTTATCCTTTCATTTGTTTCCCCTTTCTAGGTGTAGAATAGAAGGCAAATTCCCGACTGTTGTTTTTCGAGAAATTTTGCAATGTCTATATACCAGTGTAATTATTTTAACACTGTATTTTGTATATATAATTTAGTTGCTCCATGGGTTGTATAAATGGCATAATTAGACTATAGTTATATATGTATGGCATATTATGGAGTTTAATTAATGTTATGGCATGAGATGATGGTAATTACAACCAATTGCATAATGAATTATAGACAGATTACAAAATGCCAGAATGGAACTTAATTAAGAAATTGATTAATTAATTGATAGAATTTGAGTATAGTATGTGATATTGAGTTCTATAGGTACCGGTCGCCTCTGACATCTCCTGCATCCTAGAACCATCATGTTCCGAAATCGGGACGTGACAACTAAATGTAATTTGCCCATTTTTCTTAATATATAAGTTTGCCTTAGAATATTGTTGTTCATCTTCTTTCTTTGTTCTTGCCTTGGCCGAACACCATATTCATTTTTTCCATCAAATTTTCAATCAAAAATCGTAAGAAAACCTAAAGAATACCTTGATTTTACCTTTGTTCTTCCATTTCCCACCAACTTTTCTCTTCAAAACCTAAAGCAAATCAAGGTACTTTTGAAGTGGGATTTCGGGTGGATCATCAAATAAGGTAATGAGTTAATTTCTTTGGTTTATTAGATGATTTAGATGTATTAGATGATGATTAGATTGGATTTAGTGTTAATTGGCATCAATTGATGTATTTGATAGTTTTTTCCCAAATTCCAAACCCTAGATTGAAGTTGTGTGATATGAAACTTTGAATTGATGTCAATTAATGTTATGACATGAGATGATGGTAATTACAATCAATTGCAGAATAAATTACAGACATATTACAGAATGCCAGAAAGAATATTAATTAATTGATAGTAATTGATTATAGAATGTGATACTTGGTTCTACGGGTGGCGGTTGCCTCTCGCATCTCCTATATCCTAGGATCATCATGTTCCAAAATCGGGACATGATAAAGGTGGTATCATAGCATAGGTTATAGATGAATAGTAACTAGATACAATATTAGTAGACTTAAATAAACCATGGAGCATAGGAATTCTTGTTCCGTCTTTTGTTGTATTCGTCGAGTGAATATAAGTATTATGTGTTTTTGTAACGTATTGAGTTCATTGTTTCTATTTTCTGGCAGTTGACAGAGATGTCTAATGATAGAGACAGGGATACTAGAGAGGCAGAAGTAGCCTCTAATGAGTCTCTTGTTAGAGAGTTTTCAAAGGACACTTCCAGATCCCGACGGATGACAGAGGAGACAAAAAGGAGTGATGACCCCTGGAGGATGGAGATGATGCAGGGGATGATGAATTTACATCGAGAATTAGTAGAATTGAGGCGAGAATGACAAAATATGCCGCCACCAGCATCACCAGCTCCTACTGCACCAACTGTAGTTCTTGGAGAGCTTGTTGTACAGGGAGCCTGCCGAGTTACTGATAATGGCAGAGTCACTATGTTCAACTTTCTGAAGCTCAATCTGCCTGAGATTTAAGGTGACAGAGGAAAGGAGTCGATTGATTTCTTAAAGCAGATAGAGAAGGTAGTTAGGAGGCTACCTTGTACGGATGCCAGGGCAGTTGAGTTAGTAGGTTTGTTACTGAAGGGGAAAGCCTGGACATGGTTTTCTTGACATATAGAGCCCAGATTATATGGCAATCATCCTCCTACCTAGGCAGAGTTCAGATAGGGTTGATTGATGAGTTCTTGATAGAAGGGGTGAAAATCAATAACTTGATTCAGTTTGAGCAATTAAAGCAGGGTAACATGATAGTGGAGGAGTATGCTGACGAGTTCATTAGATTGAGCAAATATGCTATGTGGATTGCTCCTACTGAGGAAGACTTGATTAGCAGATTTAGGAGGGGATTACATGCCTCACTTCATAATGCATTGCTTACTACAGAGTTCATATCTCTGACTACCATAATTGATAAGGCCAATTAAATGGAGGAAAAGTACAAGTCAGAGAGAGCTAAGAGAGATTAGAAAAGGAAGGGAGCACCTGGTTCATAGGGCATGAGAGGGGAGAGCAGCTCACAACCTAGACAGACATAACCAGTGCCTAGATTTGATTAGAGACCTCCATCAGGCAGTCAGAGGAGGAGGATATAGGGTAGGGGACCTCTAGTGTAGTCAGCATCTGCCCATTCATAGGGTTCTTCTAGACCCTCTACTCAGATGCCCAGTATGCCAATTTGCAGTTTCTGTAGTAGAAGGGATGAAGGGGAGTATCGACGAGAGACAATTGCTTGCCTAAAATATGGGCAACATGGTCATTTCATTAACAGATATCTTTTATGGGGTGATCAGCAGCCTTCAGCATCAGTGTCCCAGCCTACTATTCCGATGATCTAGAATGTAATACCCTATAAATGCATATCATGTTTTTGTGAAATAAGTTCGCAGTATGTGGATTAAAATTATTGAAATAGCTAATGATAATTTTGAAAACTCAGTTAGAGCTAAAAAGAGAAACCTTTTCGAAAATTATCGGTACCAATACCGCTGCAGTAAAAATAGCAGTACGGTCGACGGATGAATTTCTGAATTTGAATTGAGGGTAAATGATAATGTATATGAATGTGTGAATACATTAAAAAGAAATATGAGAAAATTTTTTGAGAACACTGATAAAGTAAGCAATGGCAAAATCATAAATAAAAGGAACTTTCGGGGAATAGTGGAAATTCGACAGTCTGAGTTTCAAAAACTATTTTTATTAAATAGTATTAATAAAAATAAGATGTTTGAACATTCACTTTATATTCCAATTCTCGACGGAATTATCAGAATGAATTTCCGAGCGAAAAAGTACCAAAAGCAAATTAAGGAAAGTTGGAGG
The DNA here is from genome assembly GCA_948193065.1 of Aleurites moluccanus. Taxonomy (NCBI): domain Eukaryota; kingdom Viridiplantae; phylum Streptophyta; class Magnoliopsida; order Malpighiales; family Euphorbiaceae; genus Aleurites; species Aleurites moluccanus. Next base: position 7,028 of record CANXYC011570677.1, read on the forward strand.
ACCAAAAGTGAAATTTGCCCTTTTTGTCTTACTATATAAGCAAGACTTAGAATTTTTTTGCCCATTTTTTTGTTCTTCCACCGTAGCTTCCATTTCATCTTTTCCAATTGGATTTTTCTTTGATTTTGTAAAGAGAAATTATTAGAAATTAGAAACAAACACCATACAAACCTTTATACATCAAATTAAACGATAAAAATTCAAGAAAAATTCAAGAACACCAAGTTGGAAATTTCGGCCACTTTGAAGATTTTGAGTAAGTTGTTCATTTGTTGGTTTTTATGGTTTAATTAGGTTAATTAGATGTTGGTAGGATTGGGTAAATAGTTTAATTGCATCAATTGATGCATTAAGCAATTTTCCCCAATTTCCAAACCCTAAAGTGAAGTTGTGTGAAATGATTTTGTGTATATGAGTTAGGATGTGTAAATTGAGTATAGAATAAGTCAATTGGATGTTTATTGGTGTTTAATTGATATTCACTTTGTTGTAGAAAAATTCAATTGAAGAAAGTTGCCAAATTTGCCTACTTTGAAGAAATTGAGAATTTTGGTGGCAAATCAATTTGGCTAGGTGAATTGGAGTGCTAGGTGAGTCTTTTATGCATCAAATTACATGCCTAAATTGTTAGAATGATAATTGAAATCCATATGCAAAATGGCCATTTTGGCCAAACCCTATTTGTGACAAAATGCCTATTTTTGTGATTTGGTGTTAGACTTATTTTCCATGCCAAATTGATATGCTTGATGAAGATTATTGAGTTGTGGTTGTTGCCTATAAATTACTTTCCATGTATATGTTTATTGAAAATTGGAGCAATGTCAATGTTGCACTAAAACCATGCCGAAAAATCCATAGGCCAACCAATTTGAATGCCACCGTCGCTAGCGACAATGGCATGCCAATTGCGTCAACTTTTTGGCCGCAAATGACCATTTTAAGTTTGTTCCCATTTTTGGTCGTTAGACCTTTGGTCATCATTTAATTGATTATTATTAATGTCTTATTGACTTTAGGCTCATTAATTGATTTCTGATGAGTTATTGATACTTACCGATATCGTTAATTTGAAATGGTATCTATTGATGTGTTTATTGCTTCTATTGATTCTGAAGTGATTTGATAGAGCTGCCGTTTCGATAGGGTAGTGAGTTCATACTGTCTGCTTTGTGTACATTGTATTGTTTGATACCCTATACTAGGAAGGGATGTCCTAGTCATAAGACCCGTATAGTCTTATGTTATATATATTTATATATGTGATTTGTGCTTGACACATCTCTATGCGTTCATGGCTCTATATCTGTCAATTTCCATCTTGTCCATGTGTTATGTGTTTTATTATTATGATTGTTTACTTACAGTCATATTCTATACTTGATTCTGTATTATAGACATTTTGGGCAGTTTGATTCATTTATGTCATCTGCTTATTGCTTATTGATGTTCCATTATTGTCACGATACAACCTGGGAGCCGAGATGGTCCTAGGGTACGGGTGTTGTCTAAGCTACCAGTACCATAAAGAACCCAATTATTTATATGACATGGCAAACAATACATTTAATCAATTCAAATAGCTTAACAATGCTATTGAAAATTGGGCAGCATCTCCTCTATATAAGGATTATGCCCAGCTGTAAAACATGCAATAAACACTTCCAATAAACTTTGTCATCAATATTCATATCCCTATATCAATGATCCCTATGGATCTCTAATATCAACTCAATATGTACATATATATCTATATATCATACTATATCTATCCATAGCATTATATATGCAAAATCATATAAATACAATCACATACATATACATGCCACTATTTAATTTACAGTACCATGGAACATGTATATTGTACAAATATTTACATATACTTTTGGGACTGTAATATTACATGTATAAGTATCAAAATTCCACAGCGAGGATAAAAGGTGCCTATAGAATTCTAGCCTCACTGCAGACCTGAAAATAATAACCACTGAATGGGGTGAGTATAAAAATACTTAGTGAATCCATATGTATAAAAATGCAGTAAATGATCATGATACCATGGTTGCCTATATATGACCTGTAGAATCAATATAAGATAACAAGTAAAGAATATAACAAGTATCCATATCACTATTCATATAATATCCATATCAATATTCATATAAGTATCCAGTGTAAATATTCATATGAGTATTCATATAAGTATCCAGTGTACGAGTCAACGCATATATGATATAACAAGATTGGGCCAAATGAAAAGTGCAATCGTACTATTTGTAATTTAATACTCCAGCACTATCATAAAGTGTACAAACCATCATACATAAAGGGGATCAGCTCTTATGACTAGAGAATATAACTCCTCTCCCTAGTAACAGTCAAATAAATATAAGTGTGCACACAGTCGATGGAATTACCCCTACACCATTAAGGTAGCCCTGTTATAGTACCATATGGGTGTGTCTCCATATAACAATATAAATAGCATAAATATAACTCATATAGTTGTAAAACAATTATATATATATTTATAATAAATAATAGAACAACTTTGGATAATGTCAAAAAAATGCCCGGCAGGGCCAATTGTGCTGTCGCAACTGACACTTTCCGTTACGGGTCCATTTTGGGATTTTTGAGCAGTTTCTGGTTTACTATGTTACCAAAGGATTTAGGTGGACCATGAGGTACCGTTTCAAAGTTTGTGGAATAAATAGGAGATTGGGCAAAGTGGTGATCCAATTGGCCTTCTGGATTTCATTTTATAGACAAACAAATTTTAGGTCATTTTAGGTCGTTTCGGTGGGCTTATTTACAGGTCAAAATGCACTGTTTATGTTTTTGAGTATCAAACTCTATTTTATTAGTTCAAATAATATATTATAGCATATATGATATAAATCATGCATGATTATACATATAGACTCACCTTTTATGCAATTTAACCACTTTAGCCCCCAAAGCACTGTCGGTAGCCCTAATCGGCTTGCCGTCCGACACTCCGAGTTGGAGTACTTGACGGTTCACCTATTTTCACATATAACACTCTGGTAAGATATAAAAACATCACAAAATATATTATTCACATAAACAGACATCAAGCATACACTGTATGCACTATAAACCTCACATTGCACAATTTACCCTTTTTCCAATCCTTTATGCAATAAACACATTCTATCACCACATTTGACATACAATTCACATATTCATCATTATTATGCCATATTAATAACTCATATACACTTTGCTTAGCATTCCATATCAAACAGACACTAATTTTCAAGTTTAGCTTCCAAGTACTTATATCAATAATCTTTTACATATCTAAACCTATACATCTCCATTACTTATACCATTAAACCATATTCAAACTTTACCTTTCAAATTGCATCAACCTAACACAGTAAACTAACAAAGTCAATATGGTTCCACCTAAATGAAAATCATTCCATTCATCCATTTTTCAACACCATTCATTCAAATAACATACATATACACCAAATGCATAACATTTAACCATTTAAACCTATTAAACATCAAAGTACTAAACCATCATTCATGCTTATATGATTCAGCCAAAATGAGAATTCCTTCAAATGGATTTCTTTCCATCATTTAATCATTAATTCAATACATATACATCAAATACACACCATTCCATCATTTAAACCTATAAAACACCAAAGTATCAAACCATTTCTTAATCATACATGGTTCGACCAAGATGAATTTCATCCAAATGGATTTGTTTCAATCAAATGATCACTAATTCATGTTAAACACATCAAATACACATCATTTGAACAAAAAGATCCATCAAACAACACTTTAATTCATACCTTTTCCTATTAGGGTTTGATTTCAAATCTTTGAATTTCTTTCAACCTAAACACATTTTTGTCACCAATTAACATCAAAGAACATCTTAGGAACTAAATTAAACCAAAAGAATCACAAAATCACTTACTTTTCCAATAGTTCTTTAAAATCTTCAAAGCTTCGATTTTTCACTTTTTCTTGTTTTTCCTTTGAATCTATGGATATATTTTTGTTTGAAATGATGGAATTAACAAGTTTCCATCAAGAAATGAAAGAAAACAACAATCTATGATGAAGATTCAAGGTGGCCGAAACCAAGAATGGAGGAGAGAGAAAAGTTTGGTTGGTGAATTGATAAGGAAGATGAAGAATGATGAAGGGGTGGGAAAAATCAACTTTACATATCAATGGAGCAATCCTATACTTTGAGCTTAAGATAGAAATGGTGAAACCTAGCTATCCAACCATTCAATTCTTCATCTTTTCATCTAATGGTTTGATTTAAGTAAGCCTAAAATGTTACTATAGGTTTGCATACACTATATAAGTCCATACTGCAAAGGAAAAGACTAAACTAGCCCTAGTTCAAATGAAAATCCCTAATCGAGCAGCTTTGCCTGGGATTATTTTCTACCGGGTTTAATTCTCCAACAACTATTCATTTAAACATAATATCATTATTTTCATGTCCTAATATTATTTTCTACCTTCAAATATAGTGTTAATTTCCATAAAACTCGAAGGAGGTGTGAAACGACCATTTTGCCCCCAGTTCACCAAAAACTTAAATTTACCCGATTTCTTCCTAACAGCCTTTAAACCTCTTCTATGCATACAATCACTTCATATAACATGCACACATGTCAATTTCATGCATAAACACATAACATTCATAACATTCAAGTTAAAGAAAAAATTACCCTTAAGTTTCCCTTTATGGTTCAGGTTATAGGTTTAGCTGAGGTGTTACAATTATCCATTTTATTGGTCGATGCATATTAGATTCACTGAGTATCATATATATTCACCCTCTTACTATTTGCCCTCTGCAGATGTAGAGTAGGAGGCATATTTCGACCACATTTGACTCTCTATGGATTCTGCAGATCTTATGTCAGTGTAATATTATTAAACACTGTATTATTTTGTATGTTCATATCCTAGCTGCTCCATGGGTTTTGTTCGGTATAGTTAGTATATGAACATGTATGTATTGATATTGGAGTATAAATGTATAAGATATGAAAGTTACAGAATGAATGACAGAGTGACAAAATGAATAGTGTTTATGAGAGTGAATGATTATATATATTCTATTGATTGATGATGGGTAAGATATGTTTTCACTGCGACATTGTGATTGCATTGTAGTGATTGATGGGTTCTACGGGTGCCGGTCGCCTTGGCATCTCCCGCACCCTAGGATTGTCTCATTCCTGAAATGGGTCATGATAGAGGTGGTATCAGAGCTCTGTGTTTATAGATAACAGAGCATAGGTTACAGAGGAATAGTAACTAAGTATAGTATGGGTAGAGTTAAGGGAACCAAGGAGTATAGGAATTCTTGTATCGTCATTTGTTATATTCGTCAAATATGTATAAGTATTCTGCGTATTTGTAATATATTGAGTACGTGTTCTATTTTTCTGACAGTTTACATAGATGTCAGACGATGAAGACAGAGATACCAGAGAGCTGAGGTAGTCTTTATTGAGTCCCTAGTCAGGGAATTCTATTTTTGAGGGACAGTCTAGATCCCGATGGACTACAGGGGATACAGAGAGGACTGATGACCCCTGGAGATATGAGATGATGAGGGGGATGATGGATCTACGTAGGGAGCTAGCAGAGTTGAGGCGGGAATGATAGAATGTACCGCTACCTCCAGTACCAATAGCAGTGCCACCCCCTGTTACACCTGCTGCAGTACTAGTTGCTCCATCTCTTGTACAACCAGTAATGGTTCCCGAGGAGCCAGTTGTGTATGGAGGCCATAGAGTTATAGATAAGGGTGGAGTGACTATATTTAACTTTCTGAAGCTAAACCTACCAGAGTTTAGAGGAGACAGATGCAGTGATCCAATGGATTTTCTGGAGGAGGTTGAGAAGGTAGTTAGGAGACTACCTTATTCTGATCTTAGTGCTGTAGAATTGGTTGGGTTGTTATTAAAAGGGAAGGCATGGACTTAGTTTTCAAGGAGAATGGAGCCCAGACTGTATGGTGAGCATCCACCCGAGTGGACTGAGTTTTGTCAGGGGTTGATTAATAAGTTTATTACAGAGGGAGTGAAGAACCAAAATCTGATTCAGTTTGAGCAATTAGAGCAGGGGGACAGGTCTGTAGAGGAGTATATAGAGGAGTTCATCAGACTGAGTAGATATGCTACTCACATTATTCCTACTGAGGCTGATCTGATTAGTACGTTTAGGAGAGGATTACATACTTCGCTTCATAATGCTTTATTGGCTACGAAATTCACATCTCTGACGACAGTTATCGACAAAGCTACTCAGATGGAAAAGAAGTACAGGTCAGAGAAATAGAAGGGGGATCAAAAGAGAAAAGGGGGACTAGGATCCCAGAGTAGGTGTGGGGAGAGTAGCTCCCAGCCTAGATTGATTAAGCCAGTGCCTCGATTTGATCAGGGACCTCCATCTGGTAGTCAGAGGAGGAGGGTTCAGAGTAAAGGAACTTCAGTGAAGCCTGTACCTGCATATTCAAATGGTTCTTCTAGACCTATTACTTAAATGCCTGTTATGCCCATTTGTGATTTTTGTGGCAGAAGGCATGAAGGAGAATGTCGTAGGCAAACAGGTGCTTGCCTGAAATGTGGACAACATGGCTATTTTATTAATAGATGTCCCTTGTGGGAAGATTAGCAACCATCTACTATAGAGTCTCAACCTACAGTACAAATGATTCATAATGTGACTAGAGAGGCTCCTAGTAGGGGTAGAGGTAGAGGACAAGGTCCTAGCAGTAGTTAGGCCCCAACAGGTAAAAGCCAAGGAAGAGTTTTTGCTGTTAACACCCAGGAGACATAGAGATCAGATAATGCAGATATAGGTATGATTTTAATACAGAATGATATAACAAATGCATTGTTTGACTCTAGTGTCATACATTCTTTTGTTTGCATCACAGTTAAATAGAGAAAGATAACTATTGAATGTGTCCTTAGAGATAACTATACCTATGAGAGAAAGTATAAAAAAATGAATTATTAAGTATAAAAAAATGAATTATTATTGTCATCCAAGATGTGTTATTGTAATTGATAATAACCTTTTTATGTGCTAATGTGATAGAGTTGCCTATGTGCAACTTAATGTAATATTTGTTATGAATTAGTTAACTGCATATTGAGCAGTTATTGATTGTTATGAGAAGAAAGTCAAATTCCGGTTGCTAGAATTTGAGTTCTAAAGTGATAAGTATAAATCTATAATTACTTTCAGTTCTGTTATTCAGGCTAGAAAGATAATAAATAAGGAATTGTACAGTGTATCTAGTATTTATAGTGAATGTGTAAAAGATTTCAATTGGGTTTGTTCGGACACCTATGGTCTGAGAGTTCTTTGATATCTTTTATGAGCAATTGTAAGACAATTCTCAAAGATTGATTGGATAGTTAAAAGTTAAGAAAGAAAATGTACCCAAGACTATTTTAGAACCCGGCATGTACACTATAAGTTTCTGGTATTGTCATTCGGGTTAATTAATGTTCCAACTACATTTATGGATTTAATGAACAGAGTGATTAAGTTATGTATTAAATAAGTTTATAGATGATATCCTTATCTATTATATGAGTGAAGAGGGACATGTAGAGTACTTGAGGACTATGTCACAGACACTACAAGAACATCAAATATTTGCTAGAATGTCTAAATGCCAGTTTTGGTTAATTGAAATGAATGAGTTAATTGATATAAGTATAGAGTTAGATTTGAGATCCAGGATCGTAACCAGGCTCTGATAGTCCAATGTCGGGCTAAGCCATTGTAAATTGATAATATTAAAGTGACCCAAGATCGGGGTCCATATTTTATGAAGTTAAAGAAAGATGTTAAAAATGATAAAGCATTAGAGTTCAGAGATGAGGATATGTATTATGGAAGTTTAAAGAAAAGTGAGATCAGTATTTACCATTGATTGAGTTACATAACTGGAAAGGAAGTTCATTTAATATTGGTGATCATGTTCTCTTTAAATATCACCTATGGAAAGTGTTATGAGATTTGACAAGAAAAAAAAGGTTGACACCGAGATATGTGAGACTATATAAAGTATTAGAAAGGATTGATAGTGTAGCATAAAGTTTGGCTCTTCCTTTAGGTAAGAGCCATGTTATTTAGTATTCTATATCTGAATGATATGAAATTATATACCAGAATTGTTATAAGTATTGAAGTGCAAATATTGGTATTAATGAAAAAATGTCATAAGAGTAGAGCCAATAGAAAGTGTAAATCATCAAGTCTAATAATTTTGGAATAAATAAATTTCAATGGAAAGAGTATTATGAAGGAATCAGTATATGGGAAAAAAAGTGTACATGGGAGAATGAATAAAACATGAAAGTCAAGTATTCGTTCTTGTTCCAATTTTGAGATTCATGTTTATTTTAAATTCGAGGACAAATTTTTTTGAAGGAGGGTAAAATGTAATACCCTATAAATGTATATCATGTTTTTGTGAAATAAGTTCTCAGTATGTGGATTAAAATTATCGAAATAGCTAATGATAATTTTGAAAACTCAGTTAGAGCAAAAACGAGAAACTTTTTTGGAAATTATCGGTACCATTATCACTGCAATAAAAAATAGCCGTACGGTCGACTGATGAATTTTTGAATTTGGATTGAGGGTAAATAATAATGTATATGCATGTGTGAATATAGTAAAAAGAAAGATAAGAAATGTAATACCCTATAAATTTCTAACTCACATGCATTATTTAATTGTCAGTTTGTAGTTCATTAGTGTTGAAATGATGGGAAATAATTTTAGAGACATAGATAGAAAGCAAACTTGATATTTTTCTGGAAAGCAGCGATGTCGGAAACACTGCCGAGAAATTAGTAGTCCAGTCAACAGAAGAATTTCTGAAGTTGACCTAGGGGTAAAAGATCACTATAATTTATGTGTAAAGAAAGAATTGAAATCATTTACAAACACTGAAAAAGTAACCAATGGAAAAATGGTAAATATAAGGAAGTTTAAGGTGAATACTAGAAATTGGTCGGTCAGAATTACAAAATAACTCCAGAACCATTTTATAAATAAGTATAAACTAAAATAAGCCTGTTAACTCCCCACTTTGAAATCTAATTCTTGACAGAATTGACAGAATAAATTACAGAAGATTTTGGACCAAAGTGTGATGGATGGAAGTTCGGGGATTTAGTTGTAATTTGCCATTTGATTTTTAGTATATATTTTATACTTAGCAAAAATCTCCATCATCTTCTTCCTTCATTGCCATAGTCGAACCACTTCTTCTCCCATTCTTCTCCATTTCTTCTTCATTTCTTCATCAAATTCATTAGAAAATTCATAGAAAAATTGAGTTTGATTGTTGCCTTATCATTTGCTATCATTAGTTTGCTTTGTGAAGCAAAGGAATTCAAGAAAAAACTAAGGGAGGGAATTCGGCCACTTCACTCCAAATGGGTAAGATGTTGTTTTGTTGGTTTTAATGGTTTATTTAGATGTTATTTAGGTTGAATTAGATGGGTTTGGTGTTATATTGCATCAATTGATGCTAATTTGTAGAAATGCCTAATTGGTTTGGCTAAATTGATGTTGTAAGAAAGGGTTTAATGATTTAGTGTTTGATTGTATTAATTAGTGTTAGAATATGTTAATTGGATGTGAATAGATGATTAATTGGTAGTTTGTTTGATGTAGAACACAAAATTTAACAAAGGTGTGCTTTAGGGCTCCATTGGAGAATTTGAGTAGAATTGGCTTGTTCAAAGTGGTTTGAAACATTAGGTGAGTCTATAATGCATCAAATAACATGCCTAATACATTAAATTGATGATTGGAAACCTACCTTGAAAAATGATGTTTGACCGAACCCTTTATGTACTATTTACCCTTTGATTTTGCTTGGTTTTTCATGGCCAATTTGATCCATTTTGATGTTGTTTAATTGTGTTTCTTTGATGCCTATACCATTGTTGAAAATGTAGGTTTGTGTTGGTTGAATTGGACAAGTCAAGTTTGCACCTAAACCTAATCTATTGGCTTGCCATTGTATGCCCACCATGCATTTGATGAGATGACTAATTCATTTGCCTTTGGCCTATTGGTTTGTATTCCATAGGCCTACCATTTGAATGCCATTGTCGCCAGAGACGTTGGCCTATCAATTGGCTTACCGATTTTCGTCACCGAACCAACCTTTGTTCCATACCTTTGTTGTTTACCATAACCTTTATCCTTACTTATATATTGTATCCTGTTGTGCCTTTGATTTAAATACAACTTGATTTGAATGATATTGATTATATTGACAGTAATGATACCATTCTTGTATAATGGTGTCTATTGACATGTTACTCATTTACATTGACCTACATGTTGTTTGATAGAGCTGCCTCACCGACAGGGTAGTGTGTACATACTATCGGCAATATACATATTGATATTCATGTCCTAGCTGGGAAGGGTTATGGGTCCCGGCCATAGGACCTAATCAGTTTTATGCCTATGTAATATGTGATTGACTATGTGATTACACATACTCTACATGTTTCAGGGCCCTATATCTGTCTTATCATATGTTTCCATGACTTGATATGACCATTAATATTCCTATTGGTTATGATACTGATTATGTAAACTTACACGATTGATATTGTACCATTATTCCTTATCATATGTACATCATTGTTCAGCCTATATTTTATTGATAATGCATATAGATTCACTGAGTATCATTCATTGAGCAATGACCTATGTGTTCCATGTTTCTTTATTGGCATTATCTCTATCTATTTATTGTTAACCAATATTCTCAAATATATCTTATTAGCCTTTCTTTATTATTAAAAAGAATTAACCTTAAAAGCATGATATATGTATTTTACTCACTGAGTTATACTAACGCTATTGTGGTTTATAATTTTTACAGGAATGAGATAGAGAAGTTTGATTCCAAGTCAGTTTATTTTCTTGCTTGGAATCTCAAGTATATCGAGGTAGAATTTTATTTTCTAAAGGTTATAAGTATCAACTCATAGAGCTCTACGGTACTGTGTAATTAGGTGATTAATATTATAATGATGTATGAACATTGAAATAACTGACGATTCAGTGGCATTCAAAATGTAATGTATAATGCTTAATGATAATGATAGTGAAATGATAATGACAGTGATACGGAAAAAGCTAAAATAAAATTCACATGTTTTAAATGAGATTTAGAAGTACTATGTATGTCAATGGAACTGTGAAGTTGAGGATATAAGAAAGACAAATTATTGGGATTGTAAAAATAATTTTAGTGCAGGTTGTGTAATTTTTTGAAAGACCCGGTTTTGGATCAGGAATAAGGTTAAAATTACAAAGTAAACTATGACAAAATTTTTGTAAAAATTTATAAGTAATAAATGGAATTTAAGCTTTGATGAATGAGTTAAGATTGTTGAATGATTGATAATTGGATTGTTAATGGGTTCTATGGGTTTTCGGTGACCTTAGGTCTACCTGTACCCTAGGACCATCGCATTCCAAAAGTGGGATGTGACATCTCATCTACATCGAAGATCACATTTGTCAAGTGTAATACCCCATAAAAGTCTACCATAATTACATTTTACTATTCTCAGTTTTTAGTTTGGGATCTTTGAAATGACTAAAAATAATTTTTAAGACACAGTTAAAATGAATATGAGATACTGTCCCGGAAAACGTTGGTGTCAATAATACTGCCAAGAAAATAACAGTCCGATCGACAGATGAATTTTTTATTCTAGCCAGGGGGTAAAGAATAATATAAATATATGTATAATTATGGTAAAAAGAAAGAGGTAAAAAATATTTAGGAACACTGAAAAAGTAAGTAATGACAAAACCGTAAATAAATAGAACTTTGATGGTATAGTGAGACATGGATTGTCTAAGTTTCATAACGGCTCTGAAACTATTTTTATAATTAAGTATAAATAAAAATAAGCTATTTGAATCCCCACTTTAAAATCCAATTCTCAACAGAATTGTCAGAATAAATTACAGAAGAAAATGTAGCAAAAGTATGATTTATGGAATGTTTAAGGACCTAAATGCAATTTGACATTTTTGACTTAGTATATAAGCAACACTTAAACCTTTTTCTTCATCTTCTTCTTCTTCTCCTCTCTTGGACAAACCATATTCCTTCATTCTCCCACCATTTCCATACAAATTTCTTAAGAAAAAATCAAAGAAAACTTGGAACCAACCTTATATCTTCCATCTTCCATCCATTTTCCACCTTGAATCACAAAGAAATTAAAGAACAAACACCAAAGAGATTTCAGCTACTTCATCAATTTGAGGTAAAAAAAAGTGATTTGTTTGATTTTATGTTTGATTTAGATATTTTAGATGATGATTAGAATGAGTTTTGGGTTTAATTGCATCGATTGATGAATTTGGAAGTTTTTTCCCAAAATTGAAACCCTAACCTAAGTTGTTTGAATTGGCTATTTGATTTTGAGTTAGTTTATGTTAATTAATCTTAGATTACGTTAATTGGAGACTAATGGATGAAATATTTGTAATTGATTTGGCATAGAAAACCAAGAATTTCAAAGTTGTCAATTTTGCCTCATTTGAAGCTTTAGGTGGAAAATCAATTTCCCAAACCAATTTGAAGTGTGAGATGAGTCTTTTATGCATCAAATTACATATCTAATGTGTTAGAATGTTGATTGGAATCCTCCATTTTTTTCTCATGTTTGGCCAAACCTAGGTTACTATTTATTGCCTAGGTTTTTGCTTGTTTTTCCTATGGTTTTTTCATGCCAATTTGATCCTTTATATGTTGTTTATTGTTGAATTTATAATGTATGTCTGCCTTGATTGTGAGTTGTTGATGTTTAATGGGGCAATGTTGGAGTTGCACCCAAACCTTGCCAATTTGTCAATCCTTTGTTGCACACTAAGTGTTTGTTAAAATGTGTAGTTCATTTTTCTATAGGCCTATCACTTGTTCATCCATAGGCCTACCATTTGAATGCCATCATCGCCAGCGATATTGGCAAGCCAATTATGCCAACCTTTTGTTCATATATGACCAACCTAAGTTCCATCCCATTGTTAATTGCCAAACCCTTTGTCATTGTATATCTACTTGTTATTGATATTCCATTGATTATAATACAACTTGAATTGATTGATATTAATTTATTGATACTTGGTGATACTATTATTGTTTAATGGTATCTATTGATTTGTTCTACACCTTTTATGGCTCTTGTGTGATTTGATAGAGCTTCCGATCTAACAGGGTAGTGGGTACATATTGTTGGCAATATGCACATTGTATAATGATACCCTAGCTAGGAACGGTTAAAAGTCTTAGCCATAAGACCTGAACAGTCTTATGTTCATTGAAACATGATGATACATTTTATATGAGTTTCATGGCCCTATATTTGTCTTATCCATGTGATATACTTTCCATTGATTTGATTATTGACACTACAATCATCTTCTGTAACCTCATTATGTATCCTGATACTCTGATATTATTATCTCATTTGCCTATCTTTTATTGATGTTTAAGTTTATGTTAATGATCGATACATATTAGATTCACTGAATATCATATATACTCACCCTTTTATTATTTTTCATTTACAGGTACAGAGTAAGAAGAATAAATCCTAGTTTTTGACTCTCTGTGGATTCCTGCAGTATCTCTTAGCAGTGCAATTAATTTTCAACACTATATTTTATATGTTAATATCCTAGCTGCTCCATAGGTTGCATATGGTATAGTTAGTTTATGAACATATATGTATGGCATATTATGGAGTTTAATTAATGATATGGCATGATATGATGAATGTTACAGCCAATTGCAGTATAAATTATAAACAGATTACAAAATGGCAAAATGAATGTCACGACCCATTTTCGGATCGCGACGGTACTAGGATGCGGGAGATGCCAATGGCGACTGGCACCCATAAAACCCCAGTATCACATGCAAAATCTATAACCATCAATTAATTATCCATTTTACTTAGTTACCATTAATTCTGTCATTATGTAATTCTAACTGTAATTAAATGCAATTGGCTGTAACAGTCATTATATCATAACATATACTCATTATATATCATATCATAGCATAGCATATATATATAACTGTTCATATCCTAACTAACCCATACATACCCCATGGAGCAACTAGATTATGAACATCAAAATAGTACAGAATTCAAATATATACATGAAATGACTGTAGCAGAAATCCTCAGATGACAGACGACGAGATTCTATAGTCTACTCCTCTCCTGAAATGGTTAAACAAAGAAAAGGTGAGTATATAAAATACTCAGTGAATCTATATGCATCACCAAATAAAAAATAGGTAACAAAAGGAACAATAGTACCAATAGGTCAAGATACATAATATATAGAATCAATAACAATAAATAGAATAGTCAAAGAACAAGTCATAAGCTCGGTATCATTTGGAAAGACAGATAAAGGGATGGACTGTATGAAATCATACAATCTCCAGTAGAATCAGTATGGACTATATGTGAACATACAGTCTCCAGTAATATCCATATTAGTAAGCATAAGACTGATAAGGTCTTATGGCCAGGACCATAACATTTCCTAGCTAAGGCACCAATAATACAATGTGCATATCACTGACAGTATTTTCCCACTACCTTGTCGGAGCGGTAGCTCTGTCAAGCCACATTAAGATCAAGATAAGGAAGCAACATATCAATGGACTCCATTATGCAACAATGGTATCCTCCATATCAACAAGCTCAATATCAATCAATCAATTATCAATAAGATCGATGGCATTGCAATAGATGATATATAATCAATGACAAGTTGTTTGGTAATCGACAAAGACATGGTACAAAAGTCAGCTCAGCAAAGGAAAATGGTAGGCCAATTGGCATGCCAACGTTGCTGGTGACAATGGCATTCAAATGGTAGGCCTATGGAATACAAAGCAACAGACCAAAGACAAAACAACTAGGAATTTAAGCAAACACTTGGTGGGCACAATTTGGCAAGTCAATAGGTTAGGTTATGGTGCAAGTTTGACTTGCCTATTTCAAGAAACATCAAGTCACATTGGCAACAATACTATAGGTATCAAATAAGCAAGATTAAACAACACAAAATAGGTCAAATTGGCATAGGAATTCAAGGCAAAAATCAAGCAAAACTTAGGCAAGTGAATAGTACCATCCATTCGGCCAAAACATGGCTTTTTCATATGAATTCCAATAATCATTCTAAGATGTTAGGCATGTTATTTGATGCATATCAGACTCACCTAAGCTTTCCAAATTCTTTGGAAAATTGATTTCCACCCAAATTCTTCAATGGCGGCAATTGGCACAACTTTAACAAATCTTGAATTCTACACCAAACAATCCATCAATTAGTTACCTATTAACCTCCAATTGACATATTATAACATCAATTAACATTAACTAACACTAAATCATCAAGCTCATTCAAACAACTTCAAATTGGTTAAGTCATTTAGGGTTTTCTATCAAAATGCATCAATTAATGCAATCTCACCTAAAACCCATTCAATTCAACCTCTAAATCATCTAAATAAGCAATAAAATCAAACGAACTAACTAGTTACCTTGAATGGAGGTTCCAACCGAATTGATTCTTCAATGATTCCTAAGTTTCCTTTGCTCTTCCTTGCAAATTAATGGTAGCAATTGATAGAACTAGGTTGATAGTTTAGATTTCTATAAATTTTCCTAAGGAATTTTGGTGAAAAGGTGAAGAAATGGAGGGGAAAATAGATGGTGAATGGTTTGGCCAAATAAGAAATGAAGAAGAAGATGATAGCTAAAAGTTCTAAGTGTTGCTTTTATACTAAAATCATATGACAAATTACATTTTGGTCCTTAAACTTCCAAGTAATTAGGTTTTCAACCCAACTTCTTCTGTAATTTATTCTGACAATTCTGTCAGGATTTGAATTTCAATGTAGGGAGTCAATAACCTTATTTTAATTTATACTTATTTATAAAAATGGTTTCAAAGTCATTTTGTAACTTCGACGGACTAATTTTCACTATTCACCTTAAAGTTCCTTTTATTTATAATTTTGCCATTGGTTACTTTTTCAGTGTTCCTAAATGTTTTTCACTTCTTTATTTTTACCAAAATTACACATGCATTATGTTGACCTTTTACTCCCTAGTCCAATTCAGAAATTCTTCTGTTGACAGGATAGCTAATTTTTCGGCCGTGTTCCCGACACCGCCGATTTCCGGAAAAGTAATTAATTCGCTTTTTAACAGTGTCTCTAAAATTATTTTCCATCATTTCAAGACTTATGAACCACATACTAAGAACGAAATCATGCATATATGTTATAACTTTCTAGGGTTTTACATTCTACCCCCTACAATTAAATTCGTCCTCGAATTTAAATAAAATACATACCTCACTGCTGGAATAGGAATGGATATCTGCTCCTCATCTCCTGCTCACTCTCCCAAGTACACTCCTTTATAGACTGGTTTTTCCAGAGCACTTTTACCATTGGGATCTCCTTATTCCGCAACTGTCTGACTTGTCGATCAACTATCTCCACTGGTAGCTCCTCATACGACAAGTCCTCATTGAGACACACATCCTGTACCTTTAATATATGAGATGGATCAGATATATACTTCTGCAGCAACGAGATGTGGAAAATCGGATACACATGGCTCATATTAGGTGGAAGAGCCAATCCATAGTCCACATTACCTATCTTCTCAAGAATCTCAAATAGGCCTATAAACCTTGGTGATAATTTTTCCCTCTTGCCAAATCTCATAATATCCCTCATCGGTGAGATCTTAAGGAAGACATGATCACCAACTGTAAAATGTACTTCCTTTCTCTTCGGATCAGCATAACTCTTCTGCCTACTGAAGGCAGTCTTCATCCGATCTCTAATCATAGGCACCTTTTCCATAGTCTCCCTGATCAACTCTGGCCTCTCAAGCTGCTTCTCCCCTGGCTCTACCCAACACACTGGAAATCTATATTTTCTACCATATAGTGCTTTAAATGGAGCCATACCAATAGAAGAGTGAAAATTGTTATTATAGGAGAACTCAATCAATGGCAGATAGTAATCCCAGTTACCTTTGAAATCCAGAACACACAATCTAAGCATATCCTCCAAAGTCTGGATTATCCTCTCCGTCTGCCCATCAGTCTGTGGATGAAAAGCAGTACTGAATCATAACTGGGTACCTATAGCCTCCTGAAACTTCTACCAAAACCAAGAGGTGAACTGTGTACCTTTGTCTGAAATAATCATCAAAGGAACTCCATGAAGTCGCACAATCTTATCCACATACTACTGTGCATACTAAGATGTCGTGTAACTGGTCTTAACCTCTAGAAAATGAGCAGATTTCGTCAACTGGTCTACAATCACCCATATGGTGGCATAACCCCTGGTAGTCCTCGTTAGACCTACTATAAAATCCATAGTAACCTACTCCCATTTCCACTCTGGCAACTCAATCTCTTGAAGTAACCCTGATGGCTTCTGATGCTCAAAATTAACCTGCTAAAAAGCTAAGCATTTGGATATAAACTGAGCCACATCTCTCTTCATACCAGGCCACCAATATACATCCCTCAGATCATGGTACATCTTGGTAATCTCTGGATGTACATTGTATGTTGAATAGTGAACCTCTCTCATAATCCGATCCCGTAGCCCATCAAAATCCGGTACACATATACACTTTCGACACTTCAGTACACCATCCTCCACTGTAAACTCTGTCATCTTACCACTCTACACATCTCCCTTAAGCTTCAATAAATAAGGATCCCTATCCTGAGCCACTTTAATATCATCAAGTAACAATGATTTCACTCGAAATTAGACTATCAGAGCCTGGTTATGATCCTGGGATCCCAAATCTAACTCCACTCCCATATTTGCCAAATCCCTCATCTCTCGGATCAAAGGTCTCCTGCCAACCACAATATGAGCTAGACTGCCCATGGTTTTCCTACACAGTGCATCAGCCACTACATTGGCCTTACCCGGGTGGTAAAGGATCTCACAATCATAATCCTTAAGTAGCTCCACCCATCTATGCTGCCGAAGATTCAGATCCTTCTGCTAAAATATATACTGTAAACTCTTATGATCAGTATATATCTCACATTTAGATCCATACAACTAATGTCTGCAAATCTTCAATGCAAATACTGCAGCTACCATCTCCAGATCATGAGTCGGATAATTTGCTTTATGCTTCTTTAACTGACGAGAAGCATAAGCAATCACCTTCCTATTATGCATCAATACACACCCAAATCCAATCCGAGAAGCATCACAATACACTGTGAATTTCTCCCCTTTTTATGGCAATGCTATCACTGGAGCACTGGTGAGGCAATACTTCAAAGTTTGAAAACTGCATTCACACTCATCAATCCATAAATAACGCTCATGTTTTCGCATCAATCTAGTCAATGAAGCTGCAATCCTAGAGAAATCCTTCACAAACCTCCTGTAATACCTTGCCATACCTAGAAAATTGTGAACTTCTGAAACACTAATAGGCTAAGGCCAATAAGCAACTGCTTTAATCTTCTGAGGATCCACCTTGATACCATCCTTGCATATCACATGCCCAAGGAAACATACTTCAGTTAGCCAGAACTGGAATTTAGATAGCTTAACATACAACTGATGCTCCCAAAGTGTCTGCAATACAATCCTCAAATGCTCCACATGCTCCTCCTCACTTCTAGAATAGATAAGTATGTCATCAATGAATACAATGACAAACTTATCCAAAAATGACCTGAACACCCTGTTCATCAAATCCATAAAAGCAGTAAGTACATTGGTAAACCCGAATGGCAACACCAAAAACACATAATGTCCATATTGGGTTTTGAAAGCAGTTTTAGGTATATCACCCTTCTTAATCTTTAACTGGTGATACCCAGACCTCAGATCAATCTTTGAAAAATGGCTAGCACCTTGCAGCTGATCAAACAGGTCGTGTATCTGAGGCAATCGAAACTTGTTCTTTACTGTCACCTTGTTCAGCTGCCTATAGTCTATACACATCCTCAAAGAGCCATCTTTCTTCTTTACAAACCATACCGGTGCACCCTAAGGAGAACTACTCGGTCTAATGAACCCTCTATCCAATAGCTCTTATAATTGTACCTTCAGTTCCTTCAATTCAGGTGGAGCCATTCTATATGGAGGAATGAATATAAGATCAATGCCTGTATGGACCTTAATCTTAAACTCAATCTCTCTATCTGGGGACAATCATGGCAACACCTTAGGAAACACATCAGGAAACTCCTGAACCACTAGTATCTGATCAAGTTGTATAGAAGACTTCTGTACATCTATTACATGAGCTAAATAGGCTGAACAATCTTTCCCAATCATCCTCCTAGCCTAGATAGCAGAAACTAGATTAACCCTGAACTCTCGTATGTCACCCTGAACTCAAACTCTGGCTGCCCCTCAGACTGGAACTTAACCTTCTTCCGATAATAATCAATAACTGCTCGGTGCCTCGTAAGCCAATCCATACCTAAAATAACATCTAGCTCTAAGACAGGCAACTCAATCAAATTAGCACGCAATATGTTATTATCAATCTCAATCACACAGTCAGGATAATAATAGTCCACATCAACACTCTCACCCATAGGAGTAGCAATCATCAAAGGCACATCTAACAATCTTCTTTCCTTATTCAATTTAGCTGCAAAGTGTAGTGATACAAAGGAGTGAGTAGCACCAGAATCAAATAAGGCATTTGTAATCTCATTCTGAATCAGAATAGTACCTGTGACCACATTGTCTGATCTCCGGGCCTCTTGGGTGTTGATTGCAAACACTCTGCCCTGACCCCTGCACATTAGGGCCTGACTACCACTTGGAGCCTATCCTTCTCTGCCTCTGCCTCTGCCTGAAGCCTTTCTACCCATATTCTGACTCGCCTATACCATCGACTGAGAAACTATAACAAATGGCTACTGCTCAGCCCTCAATGGACATCTGTTAGCATAGTGGCCCTGCTGGGCACATTTCAAACAAGCACCAGTATGTCTCCAACACTCCCCTCCATTCTCCGTCCACAAAACCCACAACTAGGAATATTGGGTGTCTGTGCAGCTGGTCTCGAAGAACCCTGAGAGTAGGCCGGTGCTGACTGAACCACTGGCTATCCCCTACTCTGCACTCTCCTTCTCTGATTACTGGTTGAAGATCTCTGATCAAACCGTGGCACTGGCTCTGCTTGCCTAGGATGGGAGCTACTCTCTCCCCTTTTAACCTGAGATCCTGGACCTCCTTTCCTCTTCTGGTCCCTCTTTGTCCTCTTTGCCTTATACTTCTCTTCCATCTGTATGGCCTTATCAATAACTGTCATCAGAGAAGTAAACTCAGTAGTCAATAATTCATTATGAAGTACAGTATGTAAACCCCTTCGAAATCTGTTGATCAAATTAGCCTCAGTAGGTACAATGTGAGTAGCATACCTACTCAACCTGATGAACTCCTTTGCATACTCCTCAACGGATCTACTACCCTACTCAAACTGAATTAGGTTGCGGGTCTTCACCCTCTCTATAATAAACTCATCAATAAACCCCTGTTGAAACTCAATTTGTGTAGATGGATGCTTACCATATTGCCTGGGCTCCATCCTCCTCGAAAACCAAGTCCATGCCGTCCCCTTCAATAATAGCCCAACAAGCTTCACAGCTCTCAACTCAGAACAAGGTAGTCTCATCACTACCTTCTCCATCTCCTCTAAGAAATCCATAGGGTCACTGCCTCTGTCTCCCCTAAACTCAGGCAGGTTTAGCTTCAGAAAGCTAAACATCGATACACCACCCTCCTCAATCACTCTATGGCCTCCCTATAGAACAGGCTCCCTAGGAACCCCTACTGGCTACACAGGAATCGATACCATTGGAACTGCCTATGGTGCCACTAGTGGAGGTACTGCTACTGGAACTGGTGGTTGCGGTACATTCTGACGTTCCCACCTCAAATCAGCCATATCTTTACGTAACTCCATCAATCCCCTCACAATCTCAACTCTCTAGGGATCATCACCCCTCTCTGTATCCTCTATAGTCCATAAGGATATGGATGGACCCTCTGAAATTGAAATCTCCCTCACTAAGGACTCATTAGAGGCAACCTCTACCTCCCTGATATCTCTGTTCCTATCGTCGACATCTCTGTAATCTGTCAAAAAAAATGAAAACATACTTAGAATATGACAGAAATGCATAATAATAATATATAACAGACCATAATAGCAAAAGACGTCAAAGGAAATCCTATGCTTCATGGTTTACTTAATTCTACCCCATTCTGTACTTAGTCACTATTCCTTTGTAATTGGGGTACTATTCATCTGTAACCCTAAAACTTTGATATCTGTAACCTAGAGCTCTAATACCATCTCTGTCATGACCCGTTTTTGGATCGCGATGGTCCTAAGATATAGGAGATGCCATTGGCGACCGGCACCCGTAAAACCCCAATATCACATGCATAATCTATAACCATCAATTAATTATCCATTTTACTTACTTACCATTAATTCTGTCATTCTGTAATTCTTACTATAATTTAATGCAGTTGGCTGTAACAATAATTATATCATAACATATACTCATCATATATCATATCATATCATCACATACATATGTAACTGTTTATATCCTAACTAACCCATACATACCCCATGGAGCAGCTAGATTATGAACATTAAAATAATACATAATTGAAATATATACATGAAATGACTATAGCAGAAATTCTCGAATGACAGACGATGGGATTCTGTAGTCTACTCTTCTCCTGAAATGGTTAAACAAAGAAAAGGTGAGTATATAAGATACTTAATGAATCTATATGCATCACCAAATAAAAAATAGGTAACAAAAGGAACAATGGTACCAATAGGTCAAGATACACAATATACAAAATCAATAACAGGTGACAAAATAGTCAAAGAATAAGTCATAAGCTTGGTATCATATGGAAAGACAGATAAAGGGATGGACTGTATGAAATCATACAATCTCCAGTAGAATCAGTATGGATTATATATGAAAATACAGTCTCTAGTAATATCCATATCAGTATGCATAAGACTGATCGGGTCTTATAGCCAGGATCATAATCCCTCATAGCTAGGGCACCAATAATACAATATACACATCGTCGACATTATTTTTCCACTATCCTGCCAGAGCGGTAACTCTGTCAAGCCACATTAAGATCAAGATAAGGAAGCAACATATCAATGGACACCATTATGCAACAATGGTATTCTCCATATCAATAAGCTCAATATCAACCAATCAATTATCAATAAGATCGATACCACCTCTGTCATGACCCGTTTCTGGATCGCGACGGTCCTAGGATGTAGGAGATTCCCATGGCGACCAGCACCCAAAGAACCCCAATATCACATGCAAAATCTATAACCAACAAATAATTATCCATTTTACTTAGTTACCATTAATTCTGTCATTCTGTAATTCTTATTGTAATTTAATGCAATTGGCTGTAACAGTCATTATATCATAACAATGAATAATAATTAAGTAATTGATTAATAATTTGATAGTAATTGATGATTGCATGTGATATTGGGTTCAAAGGGTTTCGGTCTCCTCTGGCATCTCCCACATCCTAGGACCATCGTGTTCTGAAATTGGGACGTAACATCAAGGCATCAAATTCACATGATCACATGACTTGTATACCTCCACCTAAGAATGCTAGGCCTAAAATTAAAGTGCATAAGTATGTCATGCATGATTCTCCTTTTAGAAGATAATGAATGCTTATTTTAGACCAAAATTTATTGCCTCAATATCACTTTCACAACCACTCACAATTGCTAATTTTTGCTCATAAAGATTGCTTTGCTTATTCTCTCTCTCCCTCAGGTCACTGACTTCCTTGACCCTTTTCTTTAAACTGCTTTTTAATTTTTCTTGCAATCAATTCTTATAAATTTTTAATTAGAGTGTTTAGGATTTATATTTTCTTTATTTTTATTTATTTTACTACGTGACATCCATCAATTGTATTTATCCTAACCAAGTATTTCTGGTAGAGAACGATCTTAGGTGTCCTTAGCACTAAATGGTACTATTACCTCATACACTTATGAGTATAACCGTAGCCTATATTTTCATTATAAATTTTAGGACTATCATAAATCAGCCCATGTAGTGATACTATTTATAGGTAGTGATTTGAGTCAATCCTTAATTTTATCACGTAGTAAAAACGGAAAAAGTCTAAGTCTAACTGTATTATTGCTAACTCCATTATGCTTGAATGTGTCACAAATCTCTAAAAAGTTAACAATGTATGCATTAGGATCATCACTTGGCAGTCCACTAAACTGTACACTTGTCTGAATCATTTGGATGATAACATGATTGACTTAAAAATTATTGGCTTGAATAGTTGGCCTGGTAATGCTAAAGGTAGTTATATTTATTGTTGGACAAACATATTCCAAGAGATATTGGTTTGCATTCTCTTCATTCGCCATAGCTTCTTTTATTTCTTTAACTTTCTCTTACTCTTTATCTTCTTGTTTATTTGCTCTTTGTAATGTATAAAAAGTCCTTTCTATTTTCGGATTGTACTTTGCTAATTCTCCTTCACTAGTGCGTGTCATACACTAGTCAATCTAAACAAAGCAAAAAATACTGAAACAAATATTAAATGAATAAAAAGAAAAGTCCAAATTAACCAAGATTAACAACTTCTAATATTATTTTAAAATTAAATCTGGCAATAGCGCCAAAAACTTGATCGCTATAAATCTATAACCCTAACAAGTATACTAGTTATCAAGTAGTATAAAAATATCATTACCGCTAGGATTTAATAAAATAAATACTAAACTATAGTTAATCTAAAATTATTTGGAAATATGAATTAATTTGAGACTTAAGTAATTAAAGCTAAAAATCTGAAATAAAAATAATTAAAAATTATTTAACTAATCAAATAAGCAATATGAATTTTAGATAGTTAAAACTATTGGTCCACCTAATCAAGCCTGTATATCAATTTATTAAACTGACCAAGACAAATAATTATTTCCATAAGTTGAAATTCTTCCCAATATATCAAATAGTCTTTCTCAAGATATATTATACCTACTTCTATTAAGTAACCATTAGATCTTTTTAATAGATTTCTTGAGATAAAAGTCGATGAAAAACTTGTATAAAATAATAGATGAATCATATATATATATATAT
>CANXYC011570898.1:0-29398 GCA_948193065.1 Aleurites moluccanus
ATATATATATATATATATATATATATATATATATATATATACAAATTATAATATTTATTATGTATATAATTAAAAAAATCTAAATTTTTTTATTTTATTTTATAATTCATATGTAAATTGGAATATACATCTATATATGTATACATTAACCTTGTATGATAGACAAATGAGAATTAGATTAGCCCAATGGCAAGACACTAGATCATTGTTGCATTTGGTCTTGGGTTACATGCCATGTTTAATATCATATTAATATTTCATATAGTTAAACACATTATCAACATGAAATTTATGTATGCACCAAAAATAAATGGTGAATATGAATCAAAACATAAAAATATAATTTATCAACATGCCAATCTAAGCAATTATATTTTTTTAACAAGGGAATTATCATTAAAACTCTTATACCAATCCAAATAATTATATTTTTTTTTAATAAGGGAATTATCATTAAAGCTCTGATACCAACGTTAAATAACACAGACGAATATAAAACGAGTTAAAATTCATACCAATTGATGATACCACAATATACCACCGAATATGTATTAATGCTAAGTACTTGAGTAAATCACAATGGAAATACACAATGATTCACAATCTTAATTCATTCTTTGTTAATGTTTTGATTTACTGATGAGAAGTTGAAAGCTTTTCTTTTCTTAAGTTATTAGTTAGTTACATTTCTTACCTATTAACATAATATATATGTGTCAAAGGGTTGCATGATTTCATGAAAAGTCATGAAGTAACTATTTTAGTAGTTACATTAAATTAGATGAATATGGGTATAGGTTGACCCATCATGAGTGTTCAAACCCAAACCTACTACCAACATATTCTATTATCATAATGATTTTTAAACTTATATCAAAAATATTAACCATAAATAAGTTCTAGCAGTCTATAGTTTATCTTTACATGCTTGAAATCTCTACAAATAAGTCTTATTACAACAATTCTCATGTTTCTCATGTTAACAAATGGTTTAGCTACCACCTTAGTAATTAGGTTTCTTGTTTAATCATAATCTACCGCATGACTTCTATTATTGGTAAAACTTTGGCTGACTGGAATATTGGAACTACCTACTAATTTTCATACATAATATTTCAAAAATTATGTACTAGCTACACTTACTAAATGATATACTAATTATTAACATACGAAGACTCATACATTGCAAATAAGTCTCAAAGGAAGAGGAATTTCAAGAAAATTCCTAGGAGGTCAGCCATTTCTAGAAAAATCAAGAACTTGACTTTTAAAGTGAAACTACAACTTGAATGAAACATGACATAACAAGAAATCAAGATAAGTGTCTACAAGACCATTATCCTTGCTTTGATACCAATAAATAATTATAACGGACAGCATAAAACTCACTTCAAATAATCTGTTATTTTATGATTCAACTCTAACCTAAAACGATTAATATAAATTATTTAAATAATAATTAGCTGGACTATATAGATTATTTTAATTTTCTATCCAAATTAAATTTGAGATTACTTATTTTTCCACCACTGCCACCACTTAAGTGGTGGTATGTTACAGATCAAACAATGGTAGGAAATAGTCCCACATTGATAATGAATAAAAATTAAAAGTGATTTATATAGTTTAGTTTATTGCTATCTAAATAATTTGAATAACTAATTTTGGTCGAGATTGAACCATAAAATAGCAATTTATTTGGAATCAATTTCAGGCAGAATCGTTTCAATTTGATATTAAAACCATTTTGAATTAAATTATGCAGAGATGGTGAGCCCACATAAAAAGAGTTATTTGTAGAATAGAGCATGAGGATGGAGGCACCTGAGATACTAGCTAACTATAATATGCAAAGCCAATCAAAGCTAGATTAATACTGAGACCAATTAATAAAATTGCGATGATGATGTCACACCCCAAAGGAGGAGAGAGTGTAATATCTCAATATGCCGCTTAAGTGATGATAATATGCAAATAGTTATTTGAATTAAATTTAATTAATTTTTTTTATTAATTTGTTATAGGTATGCATATCAACATGGTTAACCTATAATCACCCCACCTTATATAAATAGGGTAGTAAGTTGAAATCAAAATAATTGCAAAAAGAGAATATTATTTTTTATCTACTGCTTTCTATATATTTTTCTCTCTTATCTCTCTTTTTCTATTTTCTTTATTTTATAATATTTTTTATTTTTTTATTTTAATAATAAATTAAAAATTATGAAATTTTTAAATGCTCGAAAAAACAAGTTATATAAATTAAAATATAACTAAAATTTATAATACACTCTTTCCAAGCACTAAAATATAATTTTCAATTGATTTTTAGTATTATAACAAAATAATAGTAAATAAATTATTTTCTCAAAAAAGAAGAAAATCTTTCAAAAACAAGTTAGTTTTGTTAAATAGAAAGAGCCCAAATGAAAATTATTTTTGAAATAAATTTTTATTTTTTTTATTTGTTACCCAAAAAATTAAAATTTATACTAATTTTCTATTTAGTAATAAATTAATTTTTTTTTCATATATTTTTTAGAAGTGTTTATACATAATGTACATATAACCAATCCCAAGTATTAGTGCTAGCCGTGCAACAAATTCTGATAATGATTCCCGCCATTTCCCTCTTAAGCACCACAACTAGCCCAATCGGAGCAACGATTATTTCAGGTCCCAAAATTCCCAAACCCCAAAAGCCTCTTCTCAATCAAACCCTCAAATCTCTCTACAAACCAGCCCAACTCGACGAGGCAATTCGTTCTATCGAATCCTCACCTGCCAAATTTACAGATCCTGAAACATATGCTCTCCTTCTCCATGCTTGTATCGCCCACAAATCATTACACCATGGACAAAGAATCTATCTGCAACTCCTCTCTCAATATCAAAATGGCCATAATCTTCTTCATAATCCCACTTTAAAGAGCAAACTCATTACCCTTTTCTCCATTTGTGACCGTCTCGAACAGGCACGTCGTATTTTTGAAGATGGGCTTGATAATGAAGGCCCGCCTGAGTCTGTTTGGGTGGCAATGGCAATTGGGTATTCAAAAAAGGAGCGTTTTAGAGAGGCTTTGCTTGTTTATATTGACATGTTGTGGCATAATATACAACCTGGTAATTTCTCGTTTTCTATGGCATTGAAAGCGTGTGTGAATTTGAATGATTCAAGGGTTGGTAGAGGGGTTCATGGTCAGGTGATAAAGTCTAGCGAAGAGCCTGATCAGGTGGTGAATAATGCTTTATTAAATTTGTACGCGCAATGTGGATGTTTCTATGAAGTTTTAAAGATGTTTGATGAAATGCCTCAAAGGAATGTTGTTTCTTGGAATTCTTTGATTGCAGGTTATGTTAAGCAAGATCAACTGGTTGAGGCACTGGATGTGTTTAGGAAGATGCAGAGTAAGAGAGTGGGATTTAGTTGGGTTACCATTACAACAATTTTACCAATTTGTGCACGATTGACAGCACTTCATAATGGCAAAGAATTACATGGACAAATTATTAAATCAGAAAAAAGACCAGATGTTCTAGTGCTAAATTCTCTTATTGACATGTACGTGAAATGTGGGGTCGTTGATTATGGCAGGAGACTGTTTGATGGAATGATACGTAAGGACTTGGCATCTTGGAATTCTATGTTGACAGGATATGCAATCAATGGGTGCATGCGAGAAGCAATGGAATTGTTTGATGAAATGGTTTCAACTAGCATGAGACCAGATGAAGTTACCTTCATTTCATTGTTATCAGGTTGCAGCCATGCTGGGCTTACAGAGGTTGGCGAGGAATTGTTTGATAGAATGAAGGTAGATTTTGGGGTCTCACCATGTTTAGAGCATTATGCTTGTTTAGTAGATATCTTGGGTAGAATGGGAAGAATTGAGGAGGCAATGGAGATAGTTAAAAACATGCCCATGAAGCCAAGTGGCAGCATATGGGGATCATTGCTCAATTCATGCCACCTCCATGGTGATGTCTCTCTTGGAGAGGCTATAGCAGCGCGATTGTTTGAGCTCGAGCCAAATAATCCTGGAAATTATGTGATTCTCTCAAATATTTATGCACATGCAGGGATGTGGGACTCTGTTAATAGGGTTCGAGAAATTATGCAAATAAGAGGCATTAAGAAAGAGGTTGGTTGTAGTTGGATACAAGTAAGGAACAGAGTTCACACTTTCGTGGCTGATGGGGGTTTTGAGTTTCGTAATTCCACCGAGTATAAGAAGATATGGAATGAATTATCAGAAGCCATGAAAGAAATTGGTTATGTTCCTGATACAAGTGTTGTTCTTCATGATGTAAATGAAGAAACAAAAGCAATGTGGGCATGTGGACACAGTGAGCGTTTAGCAACTATTTTTGCACTCATAAATACTGCTGATGGATTTTCAATTAGGATTACAAAGAATCTTCGTGTTTGTGTAGACTGTCATTCTTGGATCAAGGTTGTGTCACAAGTAACGGGAAGGGTGATTGTTCTAAGAGACACGAATCGCTTCCACCACTTCAAAGAAGGTATATGCTCTTGTAAGGATTACTGGTAAAACCTTTTTAGAAATTGTACAAAAACATAATTGTTTCAATCTTTTGTGTACCTTGTTATTTCAGGTTATCCCGTTTTTATTATTTAATAAAATCTCACATGATAGACCCCTTACCGGACCCGCGCATAACGGGAGTTTCGTGCACCGGGTTAGCCTTTAATGAAATCTCACATGATAATTTGATTAGATAATTTTATAGATTTTAAATAAGGGAAAAACAGTAACTAAGAAGAAGAGCCCTGTAAAAGAGAAACCAAGGACGAGGCAAAAAGAGAGCTCCAGAAATAGGATATAATCATATGGAGGCATTTATTTGGTGTCTTGATTCTTGATGCCCATGGGGATAGGAAAATAAAGCATGTGAGGCCATGTGCCCACATCAAATAGACTGCCCAGCATTTTGAACTTGAATCTTTTATTTTTGTTACTTGTTAGGGGTCATATTGACTCTACTTAATTTATTCTATAGTGCTGGTATTTTGCACTCACTATCTTTTTCTCTTGTGAGATGATTTCCTTGTCACTTACTATTTTATGGGCAGGCGTCCATATTTCAAAATCTATATGGTGAGGATGGTCCTTTTAGGGTCGTATAGAGTTGAGCTGAGCTAGTGTAAAAAATTACAAAATTCTTTGTTCATGACCCTGGATGATATTCTTGAGTAGGTAGAGAACACAAAGCAACTCATTATCCTAGAGAAAGCAGAAAGCAAGTCATTTCCTTATTCTCTCTTCCCCATTGCACATGAGCCCTGCTTGCTTGATTATTTTAACCAGTTTTATTTAGATTTGTTTCATTTTTTGGTTTATGCCCTTTTCTTTCTGTTGTCTTTTTCATTATTTATTGTTTTAGTGTCATGACCCGACTCTATTAGGCACGTGACCGACACTAGGAAATAGGAAAATATAAGACTTTCGGTGTCCGTAGTAAGCCTGACTTACCACTAAACAATAAAACTGAATTATGATAGTGGTAACTGTCATAAAGCAAGAGGTTAAAAACTCATTTGTCAGACAAAATCTCCATAATTTAACATTATTATTTAGTCACTTAGGGTTAACATCATATACTTAATATCATCAATTAAAGATTTTTGCTTAACGGAATAACGATAGAATTACAACCGTAATTCTAGCACTAAACATAACAGTGCGGCGCTCTAGAGATTTTAATATAATGAATATGAATTAATTAAATAATAAAATGAAATAATTATACTGTCTGAGGAATAGAAGACAAGAATACTCAACTTAAAAACTTAATCTCCGTGAGTTCAACCCGGAACCTGGAGAAAATTTTTTGAACAGAGGTGAACATTCGAGTCAATAAGCTGATATATATTAATTTAACATGCATGTCATTTATTAATCTACATGAAGTGTCACATTATATATAATCATTCATAAACATACATAACAACCATAATGGAAATTGTTTGTGGAATCCAACCCAAATATGTATATGTTTTCGTTTATCGTAAATGGGGAGCCGACCCCCTCCCAGTGGCTCTCTTAAAATCCAATTATGGGGTCACGGTGAGTCCAGCTCTAACCAGGTATTCCTATATTCTCTTATCTATGTTCAGGGGTCACGGTAAGACCATTTTCTAATCAGGCAATCCCTGTAATAACATCATCATCATATCATATAATGTTATATCGTTAATGTTTTCTGTGTTAGTACAGTTGGATTCCACATCATCCTAATTTTCATCACAATCATATACATACATATTATCAACATCATATAATATGGCATAAACATATATCATTCTTCTAAATTTAATGCAATAGTGATAGATTAAATACATATATATTCTCATTCATACAATGCTTACAATGCTTACATGTGGTACATAGATGCATAGTTAAATTAAAATATATTAACTCACAAATATAACAACCGTCAAACTGGCTGGCTCTCTGGGAGCGCCTTCTAACTGACAATAAGGAATACATATGAAATACATGAATCATATACGAGATTTATTAGAATAATATATAAATTCTGACTCTTCAATAAAAACGAGTTTTAAGAATTTGCCGAAATTTCGACATAACCTCCCCTAAAACTGGACATAACCTCCTGAAATAAAACGATAACTCTTCTAATAAATATTTCATAATTTACATCCAACAATATCAATCAATTGATCCCTACTGGTTCTCCAACTCAACAATAAATATTTATAATTAACTTTGCATGTCTTAATTATTTGATCTAAATAAATAATTAATTACTTATAACAATTAAATAAACATTCTAACTCAATTCTATTATTTAATCCATCAATATCGATGTACCAGAAATAACAATAATTGAGAATAACCCACTTACTGATACTTAATTTACTATATAGCTACCACTTCGCCAATTAATTTATTTAATCGTAAATTTAATTATCTCTATCATCCAAAAATAATTTCAATAATCTATTCTGCTACTACTTCCCAATAGCAATACCCAATTAATTCAATTATCTTAATCTCCAATAATTTATTCCACTATTTAAAATAATTATTCACTTAGCCCTAACAAATAACCACACTAAAATTAATATTTCACATCTAATTACCTTAAAATATTTTTAATAATACAACAATCAAAATATTTTGTCTCAATAATCCATTTATCAAACTTCAATAATTTATCTTAATTTACTCTCTTTTATAGATCTAATTTAATTATCTACTTTATTAAATTACTCTACAATAATTTAACTTTTCAATATCTAAATTTCACGAATATCGTCCACATAATTTCTATAAAAATTCCAAATCAATATAATAAATTTATCTTAATTTTTACATTCAATAAAAACACAGTTACTAATAATTCACTGCCCGAAAATTCTACAACCATCGCCAAACTCAATATTTTTCCATAATTCCTATCCAAATAATTTCTATAATAATTCTAAATATTCTAAAATAATTTATTTTAATTTATCTATTCAAAATAAATAAAGTTATTAAATTTTAACTGTTTAAATTCTCCAATACCAAAATAAATATTCAATCATTTTCAAAAAATTGCCTCCAAATATACTTCATATAATTAATAAATAATTTTAGAATAATTTAAAACCTACTTACTCGAAATTTGCTGAAAATATACGTGTATCCTATATTTTTCGGTACCGATTTCGGTCTCCGATCAGGGCAAAATTGGTGCAATTGGAAAGCCCATGAGAAGAGGAGTCCAATAAAATTAAAATCACTAGAAAACACCTTCAAAATCGACCAGATCAACCGAAAAAGCATTTCGGTAGGCTGGAGAAAGAAATTGCGTGTGTGACTCCCTACGCCACCGTTTTCCTCCGTTGTTAGCTCCTTTGAGGTCGTCGGAGCCTCGTCGGTCTAGGGGTGGCGACGGTGTATACCACTGCCAGACGGACGATGGTCTCTCTCTCTTTCTAGCACAGGACAAGATCTGTTTCTAGATCTTTCGTCTTTCTTTATAATAATAATAATAATAATATATAATTTAATAATATTATAATTTAAAAATCTAAAACATATTCTGTAAATATTCTTTCAAAAATAATTTAATACTCTATAAATAAATAATAAATTTTATTTAATAAATATATATATATAAATATAAATATAATAATTGTGTAATAATAATAATAAAATCTTTATTTAAATAATAATTAATAAAAACACTAAATAATTTAAAATAATAAAGTAATAAATTTAATAATTAATAAATAACTAATAATTTACAATAAAGTATTTGATTTAACTAACTAAATTAAGAATTTTATAATTAAATAATTTACAAGTCATAATAAAATAATACCAAAATTCATAATTAAAAGTCAAATCTTAAATAAAATTTAATTTTTTCTTTACTTTATATGATAATAAAATATTGTATAATTAAAAATATTTTTTTATTCATTAAATATTATTAAAATACTATTATTAAGTGATTAAATAACATTTTAAAATTAATATAAAAATTTGGGTGTTATATTTAGTCTGTTTCTACTTATCTTTCTTTGATTAGCATCAGAATTGTTTTATCTTTCTTATGTGGAGAGACACATGAATGAATAATGAACTTTTCTTCGCTTCTGTACTGTTATATCTTTCTTTGCTTGAACAGAGACTGCAAATCAACAATTTTTGTGAGAAAATATGGTGTCAGTTCTTATAAAGATAAACCATCCTATTAGCTGACAAGGATAATTACAAGTTAACAACAAATTATGACATAGCATTGCTGATGTCCACGTAGGGGTTTGCTAGGAGTCATGACTTGAAAGAAAGGCTTCAACAAAATATTGATGCACTAATCATCTAGCCACTAACCTCATAAATTTTCTTCCATTCTGAAAAATAAGGTTAGGGTTGGTTTACTGGGGCCAAAATTTTTCCAAACCCTCCAAAATTAAGAAGGTAATAAGTCCAAGAAAACCATACTTACAAGAATCAAGAAAAAAGTCAATTGATACAAGAATTAAGAATCAGAAAGCAAAGAAAAAGAAGAACAAATAGAGAGCCAGTTGATGAATTTAAGACCTCTATAACCAAGTGTGAAGGAGATGGGCTTTGATGTTTAGTTTACAGATTTGGGAATTTATATAATGTCATTTAGAACATTTGATTGTGTGATGCTGGAATCACTAGCAGGCATACACTGTACAAACCAATAAGTTGACCTAGGTGACAGGTTGTATGCTTCATGTGATTTATTAGAATTTGCTAATTCTAGCCTGAAGTCTTTTATCTTTGAATAAACTGGAGAAATATAGTTAATACAGTATGCAAAAGTGGGTTGGCCCTTGATAAATAAAGAGGAAAACATTATCTTTCACATCACCATTGTGGGAACCCAGAAGTACTCTCTTTTTTTCCCAGATAATTAGTCCACAAAAGAAAATAATTCATCACACAAAAAGGGAGAAAATGATACATCATGGATTGAACTAGCCATATCAGAAATTAGGCAGGACAAAGGTAGAATTAAAACTCAGAAAACTGTGTAACAAGGTGACATTACATTGCTCTTCACAGAGCAAGGTGGTGGTAAACACAACCCTTTCTTCCAGCAGTTGAAATATAAAAGAAAGATAAAGAAAATATAGATTAGGAGAACTATAGCATAGACATTCTCTCCCTATCTAGATAGCTTTAACTAATTAGGCCTTCTTTGCTTTCTTGATTTTGGTTAGCCATCGAATGGCAGCTCTTTCCTTCTCAAGCAATGTTTATTGCAGAGGCTTTTTTACACTGTATAATGCTGCTGGATTGTGTCAATGTCCAAGCCTTTAAGCTTGACCACGGATTCGACATGTCCCTTGAGGGTGTGAAGCTCCCGAAGCCTATTATCAGTAGATTGAGGGAAAAGGAAAAAAGAAAGTTCTCTTAGTCAAGAAGAGAATTCTATTGAAACAGAAATACTAGTGTAGATCATAGGTAGCTACAAATTTTGTGGACCAAAAACTGATTTCTTCACAATGTTTCAGTGTATGAACAAGGGCTTAAAGAACGGTCTCTTACCTTGCAACTTCAGCTCGTCTCTTAGCCTGCTCAGCAATCTCAGACAGCTCTCTATAGCTGTTCTTTTCGTTGAAGATACTGGCAGTTTCTGGTGGTTGAAGCCCGTGCAAGGTCCTTTGAGCAAGAGCCCATTGAGCCTCTCTCTCTTCTTTACCGTAATCTTTCTTGGTGGTGAATGCAGTCTGTTAAACAAGGAAAATGTAAAGCAGATTTGAGTTCTGTTCTGCAAATGCATAGTGCAAGTTCATATAGAAGGAAAATTGAAGAGAGATTATTTACTTTGTTCTCTAGTAAGTTGAGCCAAGCCTTTCCACTCAAAACGTAACGAATAGCGAACTTTATGAAGTCAAGTGGGATATAGAAAACAACACTGTAAATCCAGATAACACCGGCCCATCCCCAGCCAATTCCCTTGATCCTTGCAAAACCCCAGTTGGCATACACGGCAATCAAAGTTGCAACCTGAAAGCCAGAGTTGATTAGCTTCTTAAAGAATTTTGTGCTGATGTGAAAATAGAGATTTGAAAAAAAAATGCAGAGCAGAAAAAGCATACCAGTTGTGCAATTAAGAAAGCAGACATTAGTAGCAGACCAGGGCGTTCAACATATGACCAGCTGCGAGATCGAGTCACGAAAATGAGAGCCTGGCTTACAATACTGACTTGAAGGTATAAAGCACCCATCATTTCATTGTCACTCTTGCGTAAAGATCTTACACCAAATTTATCCTGCATTTGCAAAAAACAGAATTACAAATTTGATATCATTCAAACTAAACTTCGAATAATTCAATAATTTAGCAGCAATTACCGGAAAGAAGTCAGTATCATGCATAGCCCAGAAGAATATGACAGTCATCAGTGCCAAATAACCACCAAGCACAACTCCGGTGGCAAATATCTCTCTTAGTTTCCAGCTATCAGGCAAGGGTGATGGCTTCACTCTATCCTTTGAGATTGTCATAATTGTTCCTACAAAACATGATTTTGCATAAGATGAATACTCAGAAATTCTATTCATTGGTGCAGAGAGTAACAGAAGACTGTTAAAAGCATTATACATAAGTGCACGAACCGAAAACTGACCGTCATTTAAGATGGCAATAATCAAAACCATGAAAGGAGAGAAGTCGTACTTCCATATCAGAGCAATAAGCATGAAACCAAACTGTAAAATTGGAATTAGCACATCATATTCATGTTCTTCGTAAAATAGCAAAACACATTATTATATTGTACAAAGTTGCCATCTACTTACCACAATACGGATTGTGATGGAAACTGCATATATCTGCAAAAAGTAAAGAGTTGAAGTTAGCAACTGCTACCACTTGAAATAAATAAAATTATATGTTTGGTGAACCAAATGAGAAGAATGCAACTAACTGTATAGTTCTTCATTCTTTGGAAAATAGCTCTGCTAGTAAGCACAGCACTGATAATAACACTCAATCCAGGTTCTGTTAGAACAATGTCAGATGCACCTCGTGCAGCATCTGTAGCATCAGCAACAGCAATTCCAATATCTGCCTTCTTCAAAGCAGGTGCGTCATTAACACCATCGCCAGTCATTCCAACAATGTGCTTTCTTTCTTGCAGCTTCTTCACGATTTCATATTTGTGTTCTGCAGAGAAAAAAAACGTTTCGCACAGATCATCAACTGAAGAAAGTCTACAATGGGCCATCTTTTTTTTTTTTTCTATATCTAGCCAACACACCAAAAATGCTCACCTGGAAACACGCCGGCAAATCCATCTGCCTTCTCAATCAACTCTTCAATAGGCAGAGCAGCAATGCTTGCATCCTTGTCTTGACCTAGTAAAGATGCGGATGGGTACATGTTTGTTCCCATTCCAAGTCTTCGTCCAGTCTCCTTTGCAATGGCCAGCTGATCACCTAGACGTTAGATAATCAATAATTAAGCATTAAACTTAAGATCGAGGGAAAGGAATGATAAATGCATTCTCCAAGCAGTTAATCATTGAATGGATTAAATTACCAGTAATCATCTTGACATTCACACCAAGGTTGAGAGCCCTGCGGATGGTTTCTGCACTATCATGCCTAGGAGGATCAAAGAGGTTCAACAAGCCAACAAACTCCCATGGACCACCTGGGCTTTCCTTTGTTTTCTCAGGAACTTGCTGCAAACATAGCAAAATAACAGAGATAAGAGGTTTTCTCCATAGAAATGTGAAAGCAGAATAGAATTTGGAAAGTCAAGTTTAGGAATTAAAACCTGTCTAGAAACGGCCAATGATCGAAGCCCACGTTCAGCAAACTTTTCAATAACAGAATGAACTTTCTTCTTGAGATCTTCCCTAGCATTGCACAATTGCAAAATCTATTCACAGAAAGTGAATTAAGTAACCTTTCAATTAATATCAAACCAAGTTATTGAGTGACAATTAAGAGTAAAAACGTTACCTGCTCAGGAGCACCTTTACTTGCTCGGTGCCAGTTGCCACTAGCATCGATGTAAGTTAAAGCAGTTCTCTTGTCCACTGGATTGAATGGTAAGAAGTGCACCTCTCTTATACCAGCTCTTGCCTACAAATACATATGCATGAAGTTTAAATTAAGAGCACATAACTACTTCACTTTTCAGATTGCTCAAGCCAGATGATTTTACCTCTTTTGGATCCGCAAGCATTCCAACCATGGCAGCATCAATAGCATCCTGATTCTCCACTCTAGAAGCTCTGGCAGCTAGCAAGATCACGTGATCTTTTTCCACACCCTTAGCAAAAACCTCAACCAAGGCTTTATCGATACTCAACTTGTTGAGTGTCAAGGTACCAGTTTTGTCACTGCAGAGAACATCCATACCAGCCATTTCTTCAATGGCAGTCATACGCTTAGTGATAGCTCCCTGTTGCGACAACTTGTGAGAACCAATAGCCATTGTTACAGACAAGACTGTTGGCATAGCAATTGGGATACCTCCAATCAAAAGCACCAGAAGATTGTCGATTCCATCCCTATATTTGCGGTGCTGAATTGGATACATGACTATGATCTCAACCAACATTCCAACTGCTATAGAGCAAATACAGAAGTTTCCAATAGCGGTCAGCACCTTCTGGAAGTGACCAACTTGGTTGGTGCTGTCCACAAGATGTGCAGCCTTTCCAAAGAAGGTGTGAACACCAGTGGCTATAACGACAGCTTCAATTTCTCCTTGTTTACAAGTGGAACCAGAGAAAATTTCATCCCCGGGATTCTTAGTCACAGGAAGTGATTCTCCAGTAAGAGCAGACTGATCAATCTTCAATGGATCACCCTCGAGAAGACGAGCATCAGCAGGGATGATATCTCCCAATTTGACACTAATGATGTCGCCAGGAACCAGAATTGCAGCTTCCTCCTCAGTCCATTTTCCATCCCTAAGTACCTATACATGCACAACATGAGTTGCAGAAAAGCTTATTTGTATGATTCAAACAAAAATATTGAAGTATAAATGATAAATTATGTTCATAAAATTCGGTTTCATTATTATATAAACACATAAATCAATTACCAGAGATAGTATTTATCCCTGATTTTCCTTTTGATATAATAAATATAGCACTTTCCATTTCTTCACTATTTCATGACTATGAATGATAATTTAAAGGCAATAGCTCCAACATCAAATTTTCAGACAATTAATGCAACGAAAGATTACAAAAAATAAAAGATACCAATATTATGAGTTTGAAACTGCTTTTCTGAAAAATCACCATTTCAGATACTATTGGAAAAAAAAGAAGTTCAAGAATGTTGTTTTGCTATGAAACTTTTATGATCACAACATGTGAAATCCACCTTAAAAATCAAGTTTAATAACATTTTCAACAATAGTATTCTCAACAGCAGTTTAGACAACAAATCCAAATAAACCCACAAGGAATGGTTCGTCAAGTTGCAAATTTATTTTATTTTATTTTTTTAAAAAAAGGTAACTTCCTATGAGTTGATGCACACTTGTTTAACAAAGTACCTTTGTTTTAGGAGCCAGACCAGCCATAAGAGCAGCAGCAGCATTTCCAGCATTATTTTCTTCAATGAAACTGATAGTAGAGTTGATAACCAACAAACAAACAATACCAACAAAGTCTTGCCAATCTGGAGGCTTCCCATCACCATTTGCCAATGCAATTGCCATAATAGCTGCAGCTTCCATGACCCATGATAATGGATTCCACATAAACCCCAAAAACTTTAGAATTTTGCTTTCCTGTTGATTACAAGCACAGAGAGCATTAGTCCATAAATAATTTGAGCATGATTAGTCCACAATGAGTTGAGAATATTAATTATGGTATCAATGAGAACCTTTTTCTCTTCTAGTTTATTGGGGCCAAAGATCTGAATCCTGTTGGCTCCTTCTTCTGAGCTTAAACCTTCTCTGGTACATTTCAGTTGCTCAAACACTTCATTAATGGGAATTCGTTCCTACAGACAAAATCATCGCCAAGATATTCAAATTCTTAGTATATCAGTTTGTTTGTATGTTATCTTTCAATAATGAATTTAATCCAAATAATTGATGTTAGCTAAATTTTAGCTCAACAATCCAAATTAAAGCCATTTTTTAGTGCTTATTTGGGATTGAGTTCATACATGTTTTTGAAAACTGAGTTTTAAATATTTTTTATGTTTTCAAAAATTTATTTAATTACTTTCAATAAATCATGTTCCAAAAAAAAAAAAAAGTTAAAAAAACCAACTTTTCAAAAAAGGTGACGTTCATAGCTATGGCAACAAGTCAAATTTATAGCAGATTTTATAAAACTTGAACCGATAACTTGAAAAAAAAAAAAAAAAAAGTAAAAGTAAACTATTTTATATTTATTTTTTATTTTTTCTCTTCAAAAATTTTTAGTGTTATATTTATATATATTACATATAAAAGTAAATTATAAAATAAAAAATATAAATTAAATACATATAATATTTAAAAAAATTGAAAATATATATAATATATATAGTGTCAAATTATATTATTAATCGAACCCAATCCAAAACCGACTTGAATATAAATTGAAAAATCCCTACCCCTAATTTATTAAAAAGAATCGTTTAACATTAGATCGGATATCTAGGAAGATAAAATATCATTTCTAAATTTTCTAAGTTTTTTAGAGTTCAAAAACAATTTAAATTCAATATGAAATACAAACTTAATAATAATGTTTTTATTTTTTCAATACATTAAAAATGTTTAAAAAGTCCTGGACGATGAAAGTTAAAATCCCTAATCTTTTATACTACTAGACAAGTACTGAATGAAAAGAAAAAATAAATCTAAGAATAAGGATTCATCCAATACACTTAATTAATAATAAAAAAAAAATTAGATAATTTAAAAAGAGTTAATAATAATTTAAAAAAATAGAAAAAAAAAAAAAAGTAATCGGAGCCGTGCTGAGTCGGAGTGCACTCAGCGGGAAACTTGGACCGACGAGTCGACATAAAAGAGCCAATCATAGAAAGTGTTGACCACTGTGTCACATGGGACAGTACCAGCACTAACTCCTAATGTGATTGGTCCGTATATACACGCGCTACTAGTTGCGCGTAATAAACAAACTTTTGTTATGTGGTGCAAAGACCAAGAGAATCAAGGGGTGAAGATGTCAAATCAACATAACTAAAAGAAATTGATGAATACGAGAAATTAAAAAATAAATAAAAGGAAAAGGCCGAAAAGCAGTAATCTTAGTACTATCGTTGTTTTTAAAATCATATCCATTAAAAAATCAGTTAAAATAAAAAATAAAAAAATAAAAAATTTAATCTAAATTAAATTAAAAAAAATTAATATATATATAATTTGATATTTATTATATATGATAAAAATAAATATAATTTTATATTTATTATTTTTATTAAAAATTTAAAAATTTAAAAAAATAAAAAAAATTTAACCGGTTCGAACTGAAAAAATCAATTCGATTCTATTGATTCATTAATTTTTTATCTATTTTTGAGAAATAATTTTTTAAAATTAATCGAATTAATTTTTATTTTAATTTTTAATTTTAATTTTTTTAATTCAATGTATGGATTCCATACTATTTTAATAACATCAACTACCGTTTAAATGTGAAGAGTTATTTAAAAAGGGAAGAAACGGTTAAAATCAAAAAGCTTATTTCTTTAATATCTCTTTTATACTGAGAAAAAGCTAAAGTACCACGGATTGGTACCAAAAATTCTCAAAGTAGCCAACAAAAAGCACAGAGAACCACTTTTTTTTTTTTTTAAAAAATTATAATTCATATTTAAATAATTTTTAAATTTTAGCGTATCATTTATAATTTTATAAATATTAATAACTAATTTTCAATTGTTAATCTAAATGAATACTCAACAAATTCATAATAACAAAAAATTTTAAAAATAAAATATTTTAAATAAAATAATTTAAAATTTTAGAAATTCTAAGATTGAAAATTAGAAGTGTTTGAATGAGTAATTAATAAACATAAAAAAAAATATTTATTTAAATTAAAATTTAATTCAATCGGCAATAAAAATGAGACAAATAGACAATGGACATACAAATACTCATCCCTTATAACGAAGGCTTTATAATTTAATAACAAAAATTGATGTTTAGCAAAAT
Source organism: Aleurites moluccanus (assembly GCA_948193065.1). Classification (NCBI taxonomy): domain Eukaryota; kingdom Viridiplantae; phylum Streptophyta; class Magnoliopsida; order Malpighiales; family Euphorbiaceae; genus Aleurites; species Aleurites moluccanus. The sequence goes on from CANXYC011570898.1 coordinate 16,684, forward strand.
ATATTTTTTTATTTAATTTGATTTAGAAGGTAACTCCAACTCGTTGTAAAGAGATTAAGAAAAACATGAGGCAGGTATTTGAAAATGAGGAGAAAGATAAAGCTTTGCCAACTATTATTATTATCTGTCCTACTATTTCTCTTTTACTTTCTTTTTATTTCACATGTGAAGATCCAGTTTCAGAATATTACTGAAAAACAAATTGGTCTGTTTGGGTTGAGAGAAAATTGAAAAAGAGAATTTCATTAACCAATAAGGTCCAATAACAAATCAGAAAAGAATTTGCTTTTACAAAGGAGATTTCATTTTCTGTCAATCACTCAAATTCCTTAAGCAAAAAATAAAAAATTAAAAAAAGGTAATAAGGTGTCAGGTAAATAGCTCATAAAGTAATTATATTGAGAAGATACCAAAAACCCATCACCAAAAAGCAATTTTTAGATTAAATTTGGAAAGAAAATACTAAAATCCTCAATTTCTAACTGATCTCAACCAAACCCAATAGCAAGAAACAAGTTCAAGAATTAAACCAAATAAAACTATTAGAGATCTCATTGCACATGATCAAATCAATAAACATAAAAGAACATAAAGAGAATCAAGTAAACAAAATGAATTTTTGAACAAGAATCAAGAAAACAAAATGAACATAAATTTTATATATATACCAGATCAACAGTTTCATTCTTGATCTCATCAAGAGTTATAGACTTTGCCATCTCTCACTCTGTATAAAACCTGCAAATTAAGCAAAAGCAGAACAAGAGTATTGGAGTATTTGAAATAGAGAAGAAGAAGAAGAACGAGAAGAAGCTAAGAGGCCATTAAATGAGATTTTTTCTATCCCAAGAAAAGACCAGAGAGAGAGAGATAATGATGAAGATGAGGGTTCTTAGAAGAAGCGCAATGCCTCTCCCTTTTATATACGTGCGTGACTCTGTTTCTTTCTCTATAGAACAGAGAGAAAGGGCAAAAAATTAGTAGTAAACTAGAAGAAGCCTATATGAGACCGCCGTTTAAACCTCTACTGAAGTGGGACCCTCTATTTAGGTGGGGCCCTTCTATTTTATTTTATTTTATTTTTTTATTTTCTCTCTCTTTTTACGTCTGATGATGATGTTAATCATGAATTGATTAAGTCTAGAGCATTCACACCAGATTATATTTAATATTATTTTAATAATATAAAATTTTTTTACCGTTATTACGTGGTTAAAAAATATTAACCGTGTAATATTTATTATATTTCTATAATAAAGTGATGATAATGGGAAAAGATGCCTAGGGAGTCCCAAACCTCATTAACCTCTCCTTCTCTCTCTTCTCTCTTCCGTGCCCTTTCTTAGGGTATATCTACTTTTTCAGCTTCCCTGGAAATATCATGATTTTGACCATCAATTAATTATTCTTTATCTATATATATTTTGAGATATTCACACTTCTAGATATTTTTATTATTAAATTTAAATATAATATTTTTTATTTAGTTAATAACTTTCATAAATAAAAAATATTTAATTTTTATTTATATTTTATTATTATTATTATTTTTAATTTATATATATATATATATATATAATTAAGCAAAAATTTTATTTTTTAATTTAAAAAAAAATTATGTTTAAAAAATAATAATATAATAATTATTATTTTTTTACTATTATGAAATAAATTTCATTTATTTATAATTTATAATTTTTTTATATTTTCCTAAGAATATATATATATATATATATATATAATAAGAAAAATAGTTTACAAAATAAATTTTTAAATTATAATCCTATAAATATTTTTTTTTAAAAAAAATTTAACTTGTGGTCATTGAAAATATATATTTTACTAAAATATCCTAATAAATCATATATTTTTCTTTTATAAATTAAATAAATTATAGGATTAAAATAACAAGTAAAGAATTAGAAGTATATTGTTACAAAATATATATATATATTTTTGAGATTATTACATTATTTTTAAAATATATTTAGAGGTATTAATATTTTATTTTTTATTTGATTAATTAACTTTTTTGATAATAAAAAAAATTTAAAAATTAATTAAAATATAAAATTTGGATAAAAATAAATATTTTATTATGATATTTACTTATGTAAAATTATAATAATAATAATAATAATAATAATAATAATAATAATAATAATAAATATAAAAGGAAATGAAAATTAAATATTTTTTTATGAGAGTTATTATTTAAATAATATAATAAGAATATTATAATCAAGATCGATAATAAAAGAAATAATAAAAGTGCCAAAAAATATAAGGGAAGTGACAATATCACATTCCATTTTCATACCATATTTATTTATTTATTCTATTTTGGGTTTTTATGTAGTGGCATTTCTTTTTGGGATATGTGTTTATAATTAAGTATGAATAAATATATTGCACCAATTGCAAATACATATAAATTTTTAAATAAATTTTATACTTTTATTATTTAATATTATATTAAATTTTCTTACATATATATCTAAATCTTTTAGAAATTAAGAAATTTTCCATATTTAAACTTTTAACATTTTATAGTATGTAATAAGTATTTGACCATTAAATTATTAGTTCAATCATTTAAATTTCTTTTTCAATATAAATAAATGTTATCAAATCATTTGAACGTAATAAATATTAAAAATATCCATATTTATCTATCTATATATATATTTATGTGTATAAAATGGGGAGAATATATTGATAAATAAAAACGCTTTTACTAGTTTTTCATATTTATTAAATTTGACTTCATTATTACATAAGGAAATCTTATTATAATAAATAATAATTATATAAGGAAACCTTATTATAATAAGATTTAGATTTAATTATTATTATTACATAAAAAAAAATTATTATAGTAAGATTTAATTTTTTTAATAATTTTCTATAAAAGTTTTACATGTTTTTGTTATTCTTAATTTAGATTTATCCATGATTTTTGTTTTTAATTTAGTTTTACTATTGCTATTTTTTAAAAAAACTTTGTCAAAATTTTACAAGTTTTTGTTAACTTTAATTTAGATTTATTAGTGATCTTTGGTGGCTAAATTACACTCATTATCCCTGAACTAACCTTTTAATTTATCATTATCCTTAAACTTCGATTTATCGCCTAAAAATCTTTATACTTTGATTTTATTGCACCAGTTTTCTTTCTGTCTTCTTTCCGTCAAATCATTAGACGAAAATATGACGTAGCTCTAATTTATTAGCTTTAAACCCTTTTTTCCCACTCCTAAAACTCCACAATAGCCTTCCCTCATCTCACCCAACCATCACCCACGTGTCCAACAGCTTTATTTCTCTCTTTCTCATTCTATTTTTCTTCTTTTCTCTTTCGATTAAAATTAAATCCCTAATTTCATAATACCCATTTCAATCACCAGCGACTTCTTGTATTTATCCTCGATAAACCATCAAAATGTCAGATTTGCACAATGATTTCAGTCTACCCATATGCAAATGTGGAGAGAAAGTAGTAATGAAGACCTCATGGAGCGACAAAAATCCTAATCGCAGATTTTTGACCTGCAAAAATTATGGGATAAGTCTCTCTTTCTGTTTACTAATTAAAAGTGTTCAAAAAAAAAAGTGGTGAATAATACATTGGTCTTCGACTCCTCTGTTGGTGCAGAAAGTTAGGGAATATGATTTTTTTGACTGGGTTCATTCGAGGTATCCTCCACAGGCGAATAGAGTGATTGTTGGACTTCTGAAGAAATTAAATAAGATGGGGAGGCTAACAAATGATGATGGTGGTGTTGGTGGTGAAGATTGGAAGATAAGGTTCAAGTGGTTTTTGGTGGGACTAATTATTGCAGTTGTGATGAGTAGGCTTGCTTGAGGAGCTTTGTGCTGGTGGGAGGTGCTTTTTGTTCAGCTGGGGTGGATTGGAATAAATATGTTGGCTTTGCTGGATGTATGCACTTATATGTACTTGTATTTTTAATTGATATAATGTATTTATTTTTGTCTTTTTATTCCAGCAAGCCTATAATCCTATGTTAGTATACAAAATGTAATGAAATTGTTATTTTTTATTCATTTTTTTGTGCATTGTGAATTTATAATTTTGACAGTATAAACCTGTTTGAAATGAAAAAATAACATAGGACAAATGAGATAGTATATCAACCATCAAAATCACAATTTATCCATTTTAAAACCAAATATCAAAAGCAACTATTGGTATATAATATGTTAATATATAAAAAGGTAATGTCATTTATGTTTTAATTTTGAAACTTAGTGAAACTTACACTAGTTTCAACGGTGAAACATAGGCAAAAATAAAATCACATCTATATAATTTCAACTGTGAATCTACCAATCTATCATAAACCCAAAATATCAACAAAAACAAAAATATACTGACATTTTGGGACATTATATTTTCACAGTTAATATAAATAAAAAATGGCCTATATGTAAAATGTTCATTTCTTTTGCCTTTTAAAAGGCAGTTTGCTTTTCCCTTTCCCTTGGGAAGGAGGTATTGTATGGTATAGTTGTACAGGCTCATTAATTCTAATACTTCTTGCATGTTAGGTAGGGATAGGAGCATCTGAATCTGAACTTGCTTTGATGTTTTTTCTTCTTGTTCTGGAAAAAAAAAACACATTAAAAACATAAATAACTTTATCGGTGTGTTATACTTTTAATTACATTAAAGCTTGATGGTTACCTTATGAGCATACTGAGCTTGAATCTCTTTGCCATGTATTTTGACATTGTGGCCTACTTCACTACAGTGTGAGCATTTCATTCTTACCAAGCTTGTTCTTGGAAGCTTGGCTCTAATTGCTACTTTGGCTTGTTCTACTTTTTCAGCTTGTTTTCTTTTGGCTTTTCTCTTTATCTCCTTTTTAACTTCATTAGGGGTTGATGGTGTGATGACATTATCATTTGATGCTTCATGCCACAAATCTAGTCCATTAATACCAGGTATGACATGTTTATAGACTTCCAAGCCTGTCTTCATTGTATAGCACTTATTCACATACTTGATATGATCCTCATTTTTCCCAATTATACATGCCAAAGCATGTACATATGAGATCCCAATTAATTGCCACCTCCTGCATGAACATTGCTTAGTTTCTAAATTAACTACCTTTTGGCCTTCAGGTCCAGCAATCTGAATCTGAAGTGACCCTGCAAATAAAGGATCATAAGCTGTTGGACCCCTAGGGTTTGATGTTGATTTTGATGATAACAAAACATATCAATGTGTTAATTATGCTAACAAATTTGTTTAAGTTTATCAAAGCATGAGAAATCATGACCAATTATTATTCATAGGTTTAACACAATTTGAAAGAGTGCATATGTTAAGGGGGAACATATTTGAGAAATGCAACAAATTAGAATTCAAGTTGCAAGTTGCAGGAAAATAGCAGCCGCTACTAAGAATGTAGCACCCATTACTAAGTAAGTAGCAGTCGCTACCTATTATTCACAACTGCTACATTCAATCCAGAAGATTTAGTAGCCTGAGTATGAAAGTGTAGCCTGAGTTTGAAAGTGTAGCCCCTGCTACTAAGCTTGTAGCGTTTGCTACTTAGATAAGTAGCCCCCGCTACTTTTGTATAGCGCCTGCTATTCTGGAAAATTAGCAATAAATACTAGTCGTTGAAAAAGCTGTCAACTGCACTTTTTGGCATTAAATGAAGTCAAATGTCTATGTTTCATCCAAGGATATAAATATGAGTTGGTGGGAAGTTTAAAAACAAGAGAATAATAATTGAGAATTTATTATTGAGTTATTGCACCAAATCATTCATATTTATGACTTGAAAAACTTATTTATTATAAATCTTTGAGTTGGTTAAGGCTCATTGATTGTTTGAGAGTTGGAAAAAAGTTAAAAGAGATTTTTATTCTTCTCATCTCTTAAAATTCTTAAGAGTTTGAGTGTGAGTCTTAGTAAAACACTTGTATAGGTTTGATTGTGAGTCTTAGTAAAACACTTGTATAGGTTTGAGTGTGAGCCTTTGATAAAACACTTGTGAAGGTTTGAAGTGTGAGCCTTTGAAAACACTTTGTAAGGTTTGAGTGTGAGCCTAAATACTTGGGTTTGATTTTACACCCGCAAAATGATCAAATAAAATACTCAAGTGTGATCTTAAGAAGTGGACGTAGGTAAGTGTTATAAAATTCTTGTGTTTGATTTTTCTCTTCCTTCCTTCATCTTATTAATTTTTAATTTGCCCTTAATTTTTCATTCTAATCAATTTACCCCCCCTCTTGGTTACCAAAAGGACATTTAATTGGTATTAGAGCTTTGTTTCCACAATTTTCAAAAATTTAACTATCTTGGAATAAAGATCATAGAAACTATAAGATAGGATATTGTTGAAGGAGGTTCAACCGTTAGACCACCCTATTTTGATTGCACCGACTATCCATATTGGAAAAATCATATGGAAATATTCATGGATAGTAATGATATTGATTTGAAGTATGTGGTTGAAGAAGGGAATGCGGTTCCTACAAAAACCATGGATGGGATTGTGATCATGAAGCCTAAAAGTGAATGGACAGTTGCCAAAATTACAACCATGAATATTCCCTCTTACCTTTGCTCTTGACAATAAGGCAAACAAACCTTTTGTGCATAGAATGAAAAGATAGGGTGATAAGGGGTGTCCTTGCCTTAAACCACATTTAGGAATAATAAGACCCACACCATCCCCATTAAAATTAACATTATAGGAAATTATAGAAACTCATAACATGATAAGATTAAACCATCTAGGGTCCAAACCCAAACTCAACATCATCCCTTTAAGAAAACCCCGATCTACTTGGTTATAGGCTTTACTAACATCAATCTTAAGAGCCACATTCCCTTTGTTTTCCTTCCTCTTATTTTTCATGTAATGGATGATCTCAAAAGCAACAAGAATATTATCTATAATTGCTTTCCCTGGAATAAATGCAGATTGCTACAGGTTTATCTAGGCACCCTTTTAATCTATTTGCAAGAACCTTGGCAATTAATCTTAAGTTTCAAATGGTGTGATCAAGTATAACCTTATTGTAACACCTAAGATTTCTTTTGCTTGTATGTATTCTGAAATTCTTGTAATGATGTATATAAGATTTGTTATGGAATGTTTATTTTGGAGGTGAGATTTGTTTGTTTTGATTTGAATTTCAGAGTTTGTGTTTGTGCATAATTTTGTGAATTTATGTTCAAGGCTTTAAAGAAAGAATTTAGGATATGTTGTAGCCCTATGTGTTTAGTTTAAGTAGAAGGAAGAATCGAGAGATTTAGACTTCTGTAGCTCAAGATAGAGCTGGTTTAGCATGTAATGCCGAAGTGAAATTTTTCAGCTTTTTTCGTGAACAATGCACATGAACAAGGTATGTAAACAGTGCACGTGAACAGTGTATATGAATAGTGCACATGAATAGTAGTGTGAACAATAGCGTGAACAGTGGGATTTTATTTGGCAGTAGCTTCTTCACTTCCTTTTCCTCTTCTTTCTTTCTTCTTCTCTCTTCTTTTGTATTTTCTATTTCTCTCAACCATAAGTCATTTTTCTTCATTTCTAAAGTTTTAATACTCTAATTAAGCCTTATTAATGCTAGAAAACATAACTTAAAGACTATAAGAGCATCAATTCAAGCCAAATTCTTCAAAATTTCTTTGGAAGAGAAAATAAGATAATTTTCTCAAATCTTCTCTCTAGCTTGGGTTAAGTTTTTTGTTAGCTAGAATAGTTATTTTTAAGTTGTGAGTGATCTTTTTTTAGCATTGATGGCTAATAATTATAGTTAGATTTAGTAGTATGAGGATTTATGATTTTTGGATTAATAGTGATGTGAATAGTAGATTTTTTCTATAACTATTATTCATCCTCTATTAATTGTTAAATTAATGCTAGAATTTATTTATAGAGACTCTAAGGAGATTAGAATTTATGGAGAATTATTTTATGTGATTGTTTTGAAAAAATCATAAATTTTGGAATTTTGGGCATTTTTATTTAGGAGAAGAAAACTCAAGAAATTAAGGATCTTTTGGATTTGAGCAAGAGTTGAGCTAGACTAGAAAGCTTTTTAGTGCTAAGAGGTAAGTGTGGATTTCATTTCGTATGTATGATTCTCCATATGAGAATTTTTGCTAAAGTATATTATATTCATATATATGTATATGTTATTTATGAGTTCAAATTATGAAACCCTCGTTAAATAGAATTTTTGAATATTGATAATGACTTGGTTATTTTCCTTGGACCAAGTTCATTAATAAGCATTTGTTATGCATAATATGATATGCTATTCATATGTTGTGATCTCTTGATCACTTTTAATTACTGTTGAACCAATACATGATATGTATATCATGGAACATACATTATAGAATGCTTTTCCCAATGAGAGTTAATTCATTGGTCCAATGTACATAGAAGAAACCCGGCTGATAGGGTATAGTATCAGTGTTCCATCTAGAGGGGATCACGAGCTCTAGGCATATGCCTGCGTAAGCATATGCACCACGTGAAGGTAGCAAGGCTACCCAAACATTATGATATGATATCAATTCTATGTTATGTTTATTTGATAATGTCATTCTTTATAGGCATTTATGTTCTTAAAAATAATTATGATTTGATATTCATATATGTATTATGAGATGATTGGATAATGCTACCCTTTGTAAGCACTTATGATATTAATGTATATTTTAAGATTTCTTTCTAGTATCCCGGTACATGTTCAATATTTGCTATTTAAATATTCTATATATGTTATTCATTCTGATTGTTCACATCTTATTGAGTTGAAGGCTCACCACTCTTCTGTGGATTTCAAGTTCTAGCTTAGCTCGAGAGAGAGTTAATCCTGAAGATAGACCTTCTTGATTTCCTTCTCTACAGGAAGACTATTTTATGTAATATTTTTGGATAATATTTGAATTATATATATGTATTCATGTCTATGAGAAGTATACTCTTAGAAGCTCTATAGATGTGTGTGATATTGCTTATTCTTTTGTTGCCATGGATGGCATTGTAGACTTTTTCTTATTCCATATTGATGTTAGACGCCATTCTTAGTTGGCTTAGACCTACCAATGTTTCAGAAATTAGAAGTTTCTTGGGTTTGGCAGGCTACTATAGAAGGTTTATTCAGGATTTCTCTAAGATTGCAATTCCTTTGACTAAGCTTACTCAGAAGCTAGTGAAATTTCAATGGATGGATGCATGTGAAGGGAGTTTCCACAAATAGAAGACTTGTCTCATCACGACACCTATGTTAGCTTTCCCATCAGATGAATGAGGTTATGCGGTATATTGTGATGCTTCGAGAGTAGGGTTGGTTATGTGCTTATGCAACATGGTAGGGTAATAGCTTATGCTTCTAGAGGTGAATTATCTGACTCATGATCTTGAGATGGCTGCAATTGTTTTTGTATTGAAGATATAGAGACATTATATGTTTAGAGAGAGTGTGAGATCTTTACAGATCATCAAAGCTTAAAGTATATCTTTTAGCATAAAGATCTAAATCTTAGGCAAAGGAGATGGATTGAGTTACTTAAAAACTATAATTGTGAGATTTTATACCACCCAGGAAAGGCGAATGTGGTAGCGGATGCTTTGAGCAGGAAGTCTTTGGGTAGCTTAGCCCATATTTAGGTGAGTAAGAGACCTTTAGTGAATCAGGTGCAAAGTTTGCATGATGTGGGGATCAGTTTTGACTTGTCAGATACATGAGTGCTTCTAGCATGTTTCCAAGTCAAGCCAGTGCTTATTAATTGGATCAGAGAGGCACAAGATAGAGATCCTCAATTTGTGAAGCTAAAGAGAGATGTAGAAATAAAGAAAGTTCCAGGTTTTGCTATGATAGATGGCATGTTGAGACTTGACAACAAAGTATGTGTTCCAACAATCAATGGTTTAAGAGATGTGATTCTTAAGGAAGCACATCATTCCAGCTATAGTGTTCATCCAGGTGCTACAAAAATGTACCATGACATCAAGAGTTCTTATTAGTGGAGTGGGATGAAGAAGGATGTGGCAGAGTTCGTAGCAAAATGTTTGACTTGTCAGTAGGTGAAATTTGAGCATCAGAAGCCTTCGAGTTTACTTCAACAGTTGCCACTGCCAGAGTGGAAGTGGGAAAGGATAACTATGGACTTTGTTGTAGGGTTGCCACAGTGTTCAAGTGGGCATAACTCGATCTGGATAATTGTGGATAGATTGACCAAGTCAGCTCACTTCTTACTAGTCAAGATAGCCTACACAGCTTCTCAGTATGCACAGATGCATATTGATGAGATAGTAAGACTCCATGGGATTCTAGTTTCTATTATCTATGATAGAAGAGCTCAATTCACATCAAGGTTTTGACAGAAGTTACAAGAGTCTTTGGGTACCCAGCTTGATTTTAACACGGCATTTCATCCCCAGACAGATGGACAATCAGAAAGGACCATCCAAACTCTAGAAAACATGTTAAGAATGTACATTCTAGACTTTGGAGGTAATTGGGATAAGCATTTGCCTTTGATATAGTTTGCCTATAATAATAGCTACCATTCTACCATCAAGATGGCTCCTTATGAGGCTTTGTATGATAGAAAGTGTAGGTCTCTTTTGTACTGGGATGAAGTGGGAGAGAAGCATGTTGAAGAGCCTGAATTGATTCAGTATACAACAGAAAAGGTCCCTATCATCAGAGAAAGATTGAAGACTGCCATCTCCGAGGTACATTAGGCCATTTATGGTGTTGGATAAAGTTAGAGAAGTATCTTACATATTAGCCTTGCCACCTCACTTGGACAATGTGCATCTAGTCTTTCATGTTTCCATGCTTCGAAAATATATTGCAGATCCTTCCTATGTGTTGCAAGATTAAGAGGTAGAATTCCAGCAAGACTTGACTTATGATGTAATACCTGTTACATTTTTTTATTTTTATTTTTATTGCATGTTTGTTGAGATGTTGTGGATAGATTAATGTTTTGGAGAATTTCAGAATTCTGTATGCAGGAAGGATATTATGAGTCAGTTTTTATGATCTTAAAGGAATAACTTAGAAAAGTGTAAATCATAAGAGTTTTAGATTTATATCTTATCTATAAGTCTGAAGAACTATTTTGAAAAATTTTGTGTGTGTAAGGAGATATACCCTTCAACCACAGCCTATCTAGTTCTCTATTTTCTGCAGAAAATCTGAATCTGTTTGTTATTTTCTAAGAATGTTAGAGACTGATTAAGTCAAAAGTGTGAGCAGAAAAATGTTTCTGTATGTGTTATATAGATAGTTGTAGGACTTCAAGGAGATTGGAAGATTGTAGCTCTTTTACGAGCTGTTTTAGAGTGAGTTGGCGAGGAAGATTTTTCCAGCTCGGCAGATTAGGTAGTGTGATTTGGCTCCTCATTTGGCGAAGAGGTATTTACCGAGATGGCGTTTGGCGAAATGGCATTTGGCGAGGAAGAATTGCCGAAGTGGCATTTTGCAAAGTGGGATTCTGCGAAGTGGGATTGCCGAAGTGGCATTGGCGAAGTAGAGAATTGGCGAAGTGGGATTGCCGAAGTGGCATTGGCGAAGTAGAGAATTGGCGAAGTGGGATTGCCGAAGTGGCATTGGCGAGGTAGAGAATTGGCGAAGTGGGATTGCCAAAGTGGCATTGGTAAAGTAGAGAATTAGCGAAGTGGAATTAGTGAGGCAGTAACCTATTTAAAAAGAGAAGCAGTAGCTTTTTTTTTTTCACTATAACTTCTTCTTCTCTTTTCTTTCGTTCTTCTTCATTTCTTTTTCTATCTCTCTCCAATCTGTTCCATTTGTTTTCTAATGCATTAAAACTCAGAATTAATGCATTAGATCATTAAGTTAGCGAATTCAAAGGCTTTGATCCTCATTTTCAAGTCAGATTCTTCAAGAACTCAGTTTTGGGGAAGATAAAGTGATTTTCTCTAAACTTCATTTTATCTTTAAATTAAGAATTTTTGCTAGATAGAATAGTTATTTATGAGTATATGGACTTTATTATAAGTATTTAAGACTATTAATTTTGATTAATATGGAAGATACTAGAATTCATGAAATTTGATGAATAGTGACGTGAATAGTAAGTATGTTCTTAAATTTCAGATTTTTTTTAAGAGATGAATTAAATTGATGTAAGGAAACAATAATAGAGGCTATAAGATGCTTAAAATTATAAAGAAGCATATTATGTATTGTTAAATGAGAAAAATCCTAATTTTGAGTATTTGAAAAAATGTCATAGGAGAAGAGAACTCAAGAAATTAGAGGAGATTTATTGAATGTACCAGTAATTAAGAGAGATTCAAGGACAAATTTCTTGAGGTAAGTATAAACATGGCATATGCATACTGTTTTCTTGAAATTGAATGTTCAATTCTTCATAATATCCATTTAAATGATCTTTCTATTTCAAAATATTATACTATGCACCTATATATTGAAATTTCCATGATATTCTCAAGCAAATGATAAATTTGTCCCATGTAATTACTATATGTGTAAATGACTTGGTCGTTCTTCCTTGGACCAAACTCATATAAGACCTATTTGTTAACTTGAATGATTTCATGTTTATATGTTGATGGTCTTGCGATCAATATTATTTCTTGTGAAATTCAAGCTATATGACCCATGATATGTATATATATAAAACGTTCCTCCCAATGAGAGTAAATTCATTAGTCCA